>JAVQJL010078200.1:0-48837 GCA_036024295.1 Nannoperca obscura
CAAGTTTATGTGTGTGTGTGACTGGCTTGTGAGCTTGTGTGAGACTGTGTGTGTGTGTGTGTGTGTGTGTGTGTGTGTGTGTGTGTGTGTGTGTGTGTGTGTGTGTGTGTGTACTGTACTCATGTCTGCCCAGTCATCATAAACCCCTCCATTGATTCGTTGCCTGTCTGCTGGCGGCACAGAGGCCCTCAACAAACTCCAGTGCATTTTATAGGCAATCCCGCTGCTGATGTCATCAAGCAGGAAAACGACCCATTGGAGGAGACGCCCGGCCGCCTTTATGATAATCATCTTCCTCCACTGCTTTCATCTACAGGCAGGGTGGAAAGGAAAAGCAACCAGGCCTGCTGAAGAAACACGGGTTGTTAAATGAAGCAAACCTGCTGAGAGAAGGAGAGGAGGATAAGGAGTCCGCTTAATTAGTGCCTGTACATTCGCCTTATCTTGTTAATAATACTATGGAGCATTATCACACTTGAGACAAGTGGTGCTCCGTCTGCTTTCAGCCAGACTCAGTGTTCAGCATCTAAATCTATCATGATATAAAACAATATGCTGCCACCACACACTGCAGATGCAGGTACGTTAAGTAAGCGAGCATTGTTGGTAAGTGGTATTTTGTGCATAAACTACAATGCTAGGCAAACACTTGGCTTCTCACTCAGAGTTTTGTGCACTTCTTGGGCAACAAAAACATCTCATGTTGATGTTAGAGATGAACATGAATAATTCTTTTGTACACGAAATGGCATCAGTTGTCTGGTCAGATTTCTAATCTTGTCCATTCAGATAGTTCTTGATAGTTTTGTGTTTGGACAAAATCGTTTTCTTTGTCAGGTAGAAAATAAGAATTTTATAGAAAACATGTTTATATTTCTCAAAATACAGCATCCAACACATGCATCGTTTTGGTAATGGGAACCGAATCTCAGCTATCGTATCGGCACCAGTACAAAAGACTTACAATGAGAATAGAAGAACTATTTCAAAATTCAATCTCATGCTGCTTTAAATCTCATATTCTGGTTGCAGCTACAGGGTTTTAATAATAATTTAAAAATGCCTTGAAAATCAACAGCTGGGCTTCCATCAAACATAGCACATCCTCATTTTGCAATCTTCATATTGAGCGTAAGTTATTCAACCTTCACTTTGACATTTTCTACCAGTGACTTCTGAATTGTGCAATGTTCCACCGTAAAAATTGTCAACAAAACAAATCCTCTTCCTCCTTGACACATCCTACAAGTCACTGCAGCAAAATAACCACACGGCTCATGTGCATCTATCTACATCCACATCTTATTTACTGTAGCAACAGGAAGACAAGATTAGGATATCGAGGGCGTGGAGGTAAAAATCCTTGGGGGCTACAAGCCCAGACAGTTCTGTAGCTTTCTCCCTCCAGGTCTGACAGCTTTACTGTTCAGCCTTTTAAAATGCATTACAGCACACTTGAAAATCAATCACTGAAGGATGCTGTCTCTCTCTCTCTCTCACACACGCACGCACAAAGATTCAAAACACACGACAACACAACGAGGTTAGGGAATACATTGGGTCTGACACGTTTTCGGAGAGCAAATATCACACGAGTGAAAGGCTGGGTAACATGATCAGACTATCTAACTATCAGTATGATCATACATGTTGGTCGATAAGGAACAAGACAGTGCAGAACAGAAATGTCAAAAAGGGTAATCTGCCCCGAGATAGCTTCTGATATGATATAGTGCTATACAAATAAAACTCAAATTGAGTCTAGACTTACTTAAACAATCAAATATATCAGAAACTCTTGGACTTATATGATTGTTAACTGAATATCAGCCAATACATTTTTTATCAGTTTACTCAACTATCATTTCTAGTATTATTGTAGCCTCCAAATGAACAAACAGGAGGGGATAACAAAATATGCACAACTGCACATACAGTTGGTCTAGTTCTCAAATATGATGTTTAAATGGACTTTTCAGCACCACTCGATCGGATGGTAACAACTAAATACGGCTTAATTGTCATTTAATTACTGCCCTGTTTGGTAAAAGACTCGTCGCAAATCAGTGCAACAAGAACGTGCATAATAAAGGCCGACAGCAACAGTTCCTATTCGACATGCTGTGAGCTGCACTTTACAGGTACGTTTTTTACTGAGCTGAATGCTCGAGAAGGCAGTAAAATAAAACAACAAAAATCACCCTAACAAACAACTGGTGATGGCCGATACATGTTGTCTAGTCGCCCAATAACCTAATACATACTTGCATACAATCAGAAAGAACTGAACATGCATCTCTCTTCCTTCCTCTGTTTTTCTTCTACTGGGCTCAACCTCTCTCTCTTTTCTTTATTCACATCTGTTTTCCTCTCTCCCCATATTTCAACACTCTCCCCATAATTCCACTTCTCTTTTCCGCATTCTCCCCCTCTTTCAGGATTAGTTGTGGCCCGAGGCGACCGGGTTTCTTGTTCCGATGGGCCAAATTCCCAGACAACAGATTTAGAGTATGGCAGGGAAGGGTGAGGAGGTTAGAGGGGGGGGTCACAGGCTGGTTTTGTGGCCCTCATGGTGGAAAAATGACATGTACGAGCCGGAGTGAGTGGTTTGACTCATATTGGGACCAGCCTTTCTAAAAATGTGTGCAATGGTCCTGTAAGGAGCTTTGGATGAAATCGCCTGCCAAATGGTACATCAATGTTACGTCCCAGGCACAGGGAGAGCTGTAATCCGCCACTCAAACACATCCTAAACTCAGCCAACGATCCAGTTATTACACATGAGGATATCGTTAGAAAGCTGCGAGCAGCTGGGAGACACTGACATCGCTGTAAAGCAGAGCAGGCTCTGGTAGATATGACAGTCCAGACAGAAAGGCACACAACAAAGTGTGTACACGAACACAAAGTCGTACAAAAAAGACAAACACACCCAGAAGAAGTCATTTGCAAACTGTATTCTGCATTGAAAAGGTACATTTAGCTGACAGATGCTTATGTAGGAGCAGAAAACACCTTTAAATGAACCAGTAGTGAAGGAGCTTAGTTTAAGTTCTCGAACACATGCTCATATTATGTTCACGCAGAAATCCTGAGCCGTCAACTCAATCCTGTCAGAGGCGTTTAGGTGATCTGTGTATAATCAGATGTTTAACCAATCACCTCCCTTTATTTAGATGTTATACGTGTTCCAGCTGTCCACTCTGTGCTGCTGCATCCAAACTCCACACCACCATCAGCAGAAATCCAACCCAAAGTTAAATCCACCAGGCCATTCAGATGAAGATCAAAAACACAAAGAGGTCTCTGTTCAGCAGAAGCCACATCTGTCTGTGAGAACGAATGTACTGATGTAACAACCCTGTGAAGATAAACCCTCAACATATCTACATGTCCGTTACTATACTCAGACCAAAATATAATACATAATATCTACCATTCACTGCAGTACAGGTCACATTCATTATTCTGATCATTGAATTAGTCTCTCCTGACCAAGAAGCCTCCATAACAAATACACTGTGTGAAAAGGACTAACGCTAAGTATCGGACTAAATGACTTAATAAGATCAGCATTTTTCACACTGCAATAAAGAATCTTAATACACACACACACACAGCTCACAAGCAGACACTCTCAGTCTCTGGTGTAAGCAGTGGGCCACTGTTGACATGTAATGGAGCCTCCTAAAGGGATTAAGGGGTAGACTGTGAAATGTGCTGAATGCGGCTGCTTGGTAAGAAGGGCCCAGAGGGCCAGCAGGAGAGACAGAATTAAGTCACCCGCTGTGTGTGCGTGGTTAGTGTGTCATTTCCATACTTTGTCATGCCACTTCACCATCAGCTGATCCGTTGTTTAGCATCCGGTAGCCCTGCATCAAAGGCAGGAGATGAGCTGCCATGCGGAAAACTCAAAGACCATCACCAAATTAGCTGTGTGATCCCTCCGTGTGTTGCCATCACACTGTATTCACACAGCTGCTGTCAGCTGTGACAGATATTTTGCATTGAGCAGTAACAGAAACTGAGCGCTTTGTGAAAAGACATGATTGATGAGTTATTCTGCCTTCAGCATGCAACCTCCTAACTGACACCCATGCAGCTTGTTGTTCTGCTGTGGAAGTCCCCCCTGTTGTGTTGTGCTTGTATTGTCTCTACTGTATTTGGCATTAGTCCTCTAGACCATCCTTTGCTGAGTCTTCTCCCCGGAGGACAGCTGAAAATAGAACAAAGCTATAAGAGGTTTTTTGCTTGCAAGAAAACATAAAACGTAAAAATAAAATGTGGGTCATCCACAAAAGTAAAATGCCGGACTCTGGATATTATTATACGGTGTTAAGTTGAAGTTTATCCGTTTAATTCTGTTTCATCATTAGAGCAGATTTGGGAAAAGTAGAACATGTACATAAGCTCTTTCCACGTGTTCACTAATAATTCTTACGGAGATATCTTTTACTTTCCCACTCTACATTATTCTCTTCTTCCCCTCATTAACTTAATTCTCTTAGCCTTTATCTTCTGTCTTTTCCTGTATTCACTGCATGGTCCATTCCCCCACATCTTTCTGCTTGTCATCTCCATTACAAAAATCTCTCACTCTTTTCCTGTCCTCCTCCTCTCTGCAGCCCTTTCTCTCCTCTCCACACCTCCCTGACTCGATCTCATTTGGACTGTCTTTTCACCTCTTTGTCCTCCCAACTCTCCTCCCTCTGTGAGTTTGTACTGTTTCAATGAGGATGAATCAAATTACATTTTAAGTAAGACAGATACCCTGTAATCTTTCCCCACTTTGTTTGGGCCCGGTAAGTAATTTGTTTGCAGAGTGGAATTCATTACGTTGCGATGAAATAAAAAATTCTCTCCTGTTGGTAACACCATCTTGGTTTTCCTTATTCTCTCAGTGTGTGAGTTCCTGGCACAGCAGCAGCCAGTTGCTGAGCATGTCATCACAGCAATATCTGCAAAGGGGGAAAGGATTCCCAGGGGAGGCTCCAACCAACTGGGGTGGCCTCAATATGTGCTGCTCTCTTACTGGAAAGAAGGTCAAAACATGAAGGTTTGCCTATTTAAAGCTGCAGTTTCTAAAACAAAGACTTTGCACAAATTGTGCAAATTGACTATTTCCCTATTTTACAAATCTCTCAATGGTTGTCTACTGCATATGTCACTACAGGTTCATTGTTTTCACCACTGTCATGCTGCACACTAAACTGTAGATACACATTATAATCAAAAGTATGTACAGAATGGTGTACTTTGGGTCTAGAGCCACTTGTCGTGGTTTTGCTCCAATTAGGGGAAACGTTCCTGCTGCAGGATGCACTGAGAGTGTAGTTTGGGGAAGGCTTTCCTGCCAAGTCCACAGAGAAAGGGTTTATCCTGTTTGGTGTAGAAGAACTTGACCAGCCTGCACATATCCCTGACCTTAACCCCATCCAGCACCTTTGGGAGGAACTGGAAGGCAAACAGCAAGCCGGACTTTATCTGACTGAACATAAATCCCTGCAGCAGGTTTCTAACTCTCGTGGAAAGCCTTCTGTGAAGAGTGGAGGCTGTTACAGCAGCAGATTAATGCCCATGGTTGAAATGAGATGTTCCACATTCACATGGGGAGCTCAAGCATTATACCTGTGAGTAATGTTCCACGTAGGTCGTTTCACTGTCCACATACATTTGGCCATGTAGTGAATGTTAGTATTGTAATATTACAGTGCATGTGAAAGAAGAACTGCAGACTGAAGAATGGATGAACCACTACTCTTAAGATGGACTCAAACAGCCCACAAATTAAATGTTAACATGGTGACCGAGCTGCTGGTCTTCTTGGTTACTAATTGGAGCAGCAGAACACCACAGTGTATACCAGAAATCACGAGCTACAGCAATATGTGGGCGGTGGGCAGATAGTAATTGCAGAAATCTAGAGGATAACAGGAAGCTACTAGATCAAGTTACCGTATGTGCTTGAGGAAGAAATTGAACTTGTAATTGTGCACTCACACAAAATGATACATGATTGTAATATTGACCCTGTGAACAGAGCAGAACTGACCTTTTATATTTTTCTACAAGGGGACAGATCACGAGGCATTATGCATTCCTTGAATTATTCTTCACACTGCACCCTGCCAGCAACACCAGAAAACTCTCATTATGCTCTACACAGCTGTCCTTACATACTGCAAGCACCAGAGAGCCATGTACAAAGCTAATGAACATGTACGTCTGCTTTCTTTTCACCCACAAAACTGTCACATCCAGAGTGAAAGACTCAAGTTACTGTATGGATGTTCAGACACACTGACAATGTTACATTCATTCTACATCTCTTTGAACTGTTTAACTTTCCCCAGAGAAAATCTCCTCACGAGTTTCCACTGTCAGTGTTTTTGTGCTGCATCTCAGCATAGAGTTGGTTAGGATCACTAAGCCAGCTCATTCATAGTGATCAAAATGCCAGCCAATCCCAATCTTTCCTTTTAATCCCACGTGCGTCTCTCTGCTTCCTGCTGGGCAGCGGCGTAGTGGCAGTCTGAACTTGTTTGACGGGTTCAGTGTTTAACAAAAAATGAGGGGGAATCAAATGCTCCCTGGCGAGATCAGACAGTGCATATACTGCAGTCACCAATCCCTGGACAACAGACTGCTAAGCTCTATATCACAGAGCAGACAGAGAGCAAGAGGAAGACATGTAAAATATAATGAAAGAGGAACAGGGAGAGAGAAATGAGAGGATGAAGAAGAAAGACTGGAGTGAGAGGAGTGAGAGACAAAAAGGATGTCTTCGGAGAGAAGTTTCAAACCAGGATTCTTGGTGGCGGAGACAAAAGATGTAAACACACTTGTTATTTTCTTGCCATTTATCACAACACTTTGTTTCTGTCATCGTGTCTCTCTCCACCTCCATCTCTTTGGCTTCTTTTTCTTGCTGCTTTGTCTAACCTAACCTTTTGCCGTCCTCTCTGCTTCCTACCTCTTTCCTGCTTTCCTCCCTCCTTGGCCCCTTAACTCTTTCCCTTTGTTCTACCCTCTCAGCCTCTAATTTCCCCCTCTCTCTATGGTTATCCTTCCATCACCATCATTATCTCTGTCCCTCTGTCTCTGTACCTCCATTCTCCTCATTTGCTGTTCCATTTCAGTCATTCTCCATCTCTTTATCTCCTTCCATCCTTCTTTCCATCCGTCCACAGGGTGGTTGTGCAGTCGTGTTTATGCCTGCAGAGTCTGCAGCTTTTCTTCTAGACGCTCTCATTTCATTATTCTACATTACAGGGCTCGGCTTGCTCCCCTGACCTTCTCCCTTCTCGGCGCAAACTTCTGTTCCTCGCTCAAATCATCCTTTTTTTGTTTGAAGGAACAAGAATGGAAAAGTCTAGCACAGTATGTTTTCCTCCTCACATGCATAATGGGCCTTAACAAGAAAAAGAAAACTTTAAACCAAAGTCTCCAAACTTGGGGCTCCATGGAGAAAAGGTATTTAGTCCTGGACTATCTTAATGAGCGAGTTTTAAGCACTCCTGATGGGAACAGTGACGCTGGGCCTTGGACTGATGAATTTCTGTCAGGTCATCGCAGAGGTTCCTGTCGGTCATCATGAGTCTGATCTTGTTTAGGGTCATAAGAGAACATGTTTGCTCACATACTGAATGTACATAGAGCCAAATAAGCTGAGCATCCTTTTGGTGTGGTTCATCATCAGGGGAAACCTGGAATCTATTCCAGACCCCTGTAGAAGTCGAACAGTGGAAGCTGCTGGCTACAACTATCACTGCATTGCATTTTAATGAGCTCCAACTGCACGTCCTCCTCTACCTGCTTCCACATCGACAGAGAACAGGTTAATGTTCCCGTCAGTGGCAGATCATTTATGAAAGCACTGGTTAAATTCCCTGATTAGTGATATCAGTGACAGTCACATATTTCCCCATTTTCATAGAAATGATGGTGTTTGGGAACCTGGAGATAATTTCCCTCAAAACTGGAAAGTGTGCACCATCGCCATCGCTGATTTGCCTCTCAAAGAGTCGAAGTTTTGCAACCAATTATTTTGTGTGTGCACACATTCACGACACAAGCCGTCTTTTCCCTGCAAGCTTGTGTTCAATGTCTTCACATGTGCCAGATCGACAAAAAAAAACAAGGTCTGCCATGCACTCAAGGTAGTTTTACCTACCTGTCCTTCTCCTAACAGGAAACTGACGGAGGAGCACTTCAGAGTCTCACCCCTCTGTGTCAAATCCATACATATTTACGGTACATATACACTGTGTATGGATCTCAGTCTGTTCATACTGCATGCTCACTGAACTGCTGCTGCACTTTGGCTGCAACAGGGTGGAAGAGAGCGAGAAAGAGTGAAAGTTTTCTAAGGAGAGTGATGACAAAAAGAAAAGAATAGAATAAGAAGAGAAGAATGTAGCAGAGGGAGTGGTGCTCTCCATGACGGGCCTACGGACGTGTAAAATGTGTGGTGCGGCTTTGAGTAAATCTGAAATGACACTTTGAAGACTCAGCCCTCAAGTAATCTTTAAGAAGTGTTGGTTAATTATGGATTGTATCTCAATCGTGAATGTAATGTGTATTTTCAAAGAGAAATCTTAAAACACAAACTGCCATTTTTCACCTTAAGGTTTATTATTATTATTATTTTTGGCAGGTAAAAAACTTTCATGTAGGCTGCTCATGAAGTACTAAAGAAATACCTGGTAGCAAGCTACTGTGAATGAAGAGTCACCTGCATGACCAAAGCTGGCCACTTCACTAGGAAATAAAGGATTTCGAGCTGGCTTTGGTCAAGAAATAGCTTTGATGCAAACAGCTGCCAAAGCACAATTTTATGAAACTGAATGTTTCTTAACGTTTTCAACAAACAAAATACTCACAAAATTAACAATTGTTTCCAGCTTTGTGCTAAGCTAGGCTAAACATGTTCAGCTTCATAGAGATTAAAATGATATTCATATGAGCAGATGAACTGTTGGTGAGACAGTAAATAAGCATATTTCCTAAATTGGGTATAACGGTAGTGAATCACTGCCTGTAGTAGCGATGGGAGACAAATGCAGCATAAATGCAGAGAGGGAGACTTCACACATGTACAGTACTATCCACTTAATTCACCCTAGTGGACAGCATACCTGCCTGTATACAGCACACTCTGGCACAGCCTACCACCAAATGAGTTGTAACAACCAGAGAACAGTGTGTCAAGCTGGAAGGATAACAGCATGTTGGTGCACTGTGACTACAGCTGCTATGTTTCTATACTTAAAAAAGAAGAAGGTAAACAGCAGTGTGCTAATGAGGTGCAGGTATTGGCAGAACAAATTTGGCACACCAAAATAGCTGCAAGATAAAAAAAGCAATATGGACAAAACATTGTGTTTGATTAAAAGAGAAGCTGTTTTTCTTTATTTCTTGTCAAGTTTCTGTACCTGCCAGTGAAAGAAGCGGATGCCTTTGTAGATTCATCAATCACTGTACACAGTAGAGGAACAAGTTATCTTCAAGCTCTACTCTACTTCCCACTGCTTTGAATGTGAACAGAGGGCTAACTAGCTTCCCGAAACAAAGGTTTGATTAAAGACACAAAAAATATCCCAAATTCCTCCAAACATACTCCCGGAAAACCCCAAAATGTCAGTTAGTTACACCTTTGGACCTTTTCTGCTCTTTATTAAATCTCTCTATATTTATATTACCCAGGGAAATATGCAATACCTGCAAGTGTATATAACAAGAAAATAACACGCATGTTCTATTTCCAACATTTGAAAAATGATTGGAAATTGGAAGTTTTTACACCATTAATCATTTGTTTTACTCTCATACAGCAGTATTTGTCTAAAACGGACCAACCAGCTCTAACTCAGCTCTTGTTGAGTGTATCTGCCCATCACAGAGGTCACTAATGAGCAGAGAAACAACATCTTGACTGGCCTTTTCACTAAAACTACAGAAAAAGAGCAATGTGGGGTTGTGAAGACAGTGAAGAGACGATCAAGAAGAGGAAGAAGAGTTGGGCAAAAAAACAGAGATGAGACACAAAAAGTACAAGCAGTGATAAAGTTTTCGATGAAGAAAGGGGGACGGCAGAGCAGTGGTGAAGAAAAAAGGAGCAAGAAAGTCGTTTACTGTTTTAAGATTAAAGGAGGTAAAGGAATAAAGTGTGACAGCAGGGATGTAATGAGAATTGAGATGAAGTTAAAAAAAAGAGGGAGAGGATAATATAGGAAGAGGGAAGTGGAGAGGAAGTGAAAGACAGATGAAAGCAGGATGTAAAAGAAAAGGTTGGGGAGAAGACAGATTTTTTTTTTTAGAAAGGAGGGTAAAAAGTGAATGCAGCAATTAGGAGATAAAAGGATAACGACAATGTGAGGCGTGTAGAAGACAAAACAGAAATGTGAGAAAGAAGTGGAGCAAAGAAACAAGTTAAGAACAGGTCAACATCTACAATGTTTTAGAGATAAAGGAGAAAACAGGAATTAGAGAAGAAAATTAGTAGAACGGAAAATGAATACGAAGGATAGGTGACAATTGAGAGAGTGAGGAGAAAAATAAAAGGACAGAAGACAAAGGAGCAGAAGAATGGGGAGAAAGAAAAAGATTAAAAACAAAAAGTGGCAAAAAGGGAAAACGAGGGGAGGAAAGATGAGATATACCAGATAATGAGCAGAGATGAGATGAGAGGAGAGGACACAATGAACAAATCAGGAAGGAGGAACATGGGGGAAGAAAAGAAGAAGAGAGAGAGACGAAAATTAGCAGCACGGAGATAAGAGAAAAAAAAGGATATGATCCAATTAGGATTAGAAAAACAGACGACAAAGTGTGAAGAAAGAGAGGAGAAGGTGGTGAGGACGTCAGAGAGGCAGAAACAGAAGGACAGACTAAAAAGAATAAAGCAGGGGACAGACAGAGGAGTAAACACAATCCATCACTGCTGCTCTGCCTCGACTCTCCCAGACCAACAC
This sequence comes from Nannoperca obscura, assembly GCA_036024295.1. Lineage (NCBI taxonomy): Eukaryota > Metazoa > Chordata > Actinopteri > Centrarchiformes > Percichthyidae > Nannoperca > Nannoperca obscura. The sequence continues at coordinate 10,974 of JAVQJL010078200.1, forward strand.
CTGAATGTTGATCTCCAACTTGTTTCTCTCTCTCTCTCTCTCCTTGTATTTGGTCTTCATTCACGTCTTGTTTGTCCTTTATTCAATCTCCCTGTGTTCTCACTCATGTTCACTGATTCTCTCTTTTCATTCTTTGTTGCTTGTGTTGTGTGTTGATGGTGACTGACAGACATCTGATGAGGTTGTCCTTTGCTTGTTTCCTCATGAATCAGGACTGTATCCATGTGCCTTGCCTTGGAAAGCACCATCTTTTATTTCTTACATTGCTTCGCCACTTGAGGCGTTTGTAGTAGCTTCTTTAAACTCATTTGCTGATGAATGGCCTCTTTTTTCTTTTAAGTCTTCAGAAAGAGCTTGTGTTTGTAATTCAACTCTTGAGTCAGCGTGGGAATCATTAATGACCTAAACTGATTCTACATTTAAAACTTCCATTCCCCAGTTCACTTCAAAATATCAAAAATATGTAATATCAGTGACAGACACCATCTGTTTACTCACTTCTTGCACTGGCGCACCGTCAGGTCCAGTGTAATACTACACAGACCCACCACAGTTGCAGTCAGACTCGAGGTTAAGCTGTGATGGACTAAGAAGTGAGAACATGAGACTCTGTGGCTGCAGCTGAGCACATTTAGAGGCACAATAAAATCTGGTATCATCAAGTTTTGAGAGTAGACCATTCCTGTGTTTGTGCATGTAAACATCTTTATTCTTCTAACCTTATTCTCATTCACATTTATTAATATAAGAAAAACCTGATGCCACAGCCAGTATTTTCCCTGTATTTGGCAGGTGGCAAGTGCTTTTGTTCATTTCCTGGAAGCAGGTGGAAATGACTAAATTCACTTCAGATATGAGTGTGTAGTCCTTGGCTGTAATTGTGCTCAAAGTAATGCAAGTAGAAGTAAATAAAGCAGCTCCATTAGTCTTTCCATCTCCTTCCCTTTCCATGTTTTTTGTTCTTTCGTTTACTCTCTCCTTTAAACCTGCATCCCATCGATTCACACATCACTTTAATTCTGTTTTTGTATCTCAGTCTTTCTTCCTTTTTAACCTCTATTTCACTTCTCTCTTCTGTGTTTATTTCCCGTTTCCTGTTCTCTTTCAATCTTCTTTGTTACTAATGTCTTAAATCAGCCCAACTCGGCAAACACACCCTCATCCCCCACTGGGGAAGATGCTGATGAACCCTGAAATCACCTCCTGCTCTGATCTGTCACTTCCTCACCTTCGTCTCCCACATGATCTCTCCTGAATCTCCATGTATGCAGCGCGTGGGCGCTGCTCACACACAATGTGGCCCAGGGAGCTGCCCGGTAACAACAATGTATTGTGCTGCTGGTTGAGGGGTTAAGTGCCTTGCTCAAGGACATGTCCAACGAGTGAGGACATGTCTCTCCCCCTCGCTCATTCATCATCCTCATTTTCCACTCCCATCTCTTTATCTGTAACCACCACCTTTATATTCTCACTGTCCCGTCGCTGTTGTTCCTCCACCCTCTCCTCCATCACTGTCTCTCCTCTGGGCCCTCCCATGCTCCATCTCCCTTCTATCTCTGCTGGAGTAATGAAAAGGATGAAAAACAGTTTGATTAGGAGAGAGGAGGTGGAATGGGAAGGAAAGAGCGCAGATCGAGAGTGACGTTAAGTTTTGCTTGTGAGGCACTTCAGCGTATGTTGTTATTCAGAGTGATTTAGCAACATCTCTCTTCATCAGTTTCAAAAAGCCAACCCACAACTTCTCATCAGTCACTGTGTTCGGGCAAAGGTTAACAAGCATTTTCAACATTAATGGCGTTATTCGTGGGAGGGAGCCAAACCTTTGTTTTGTAGGCGATTAGATCGGCTGTTACCAACTGAAGGATGACTAATATATTCTCTTTTGTTATATCATCTTATTTTATATGTTATATTTTACCTAATGAGCCAATGGTGTCATTCATTAAGCTGTTACTGCTCTTTGCTTCTGATTTTCAGATTTAAAAACCTGCAGCTATCCTCTTGTTTTCCTCAGGCTAACCCTGGATGGTCACGCATCAGTGTACAAAAAAAAAAAAAAACCTTTTGAACATTGTGCCAGGCATATATCATTATTTATTTAAACGTCTTCACTTTAACTGTGAGAATAGTTTTGTGTCTTTGGAAACACTTCTGCCAAGTCTGCCACTTCTAATTAGCTTGTCATTGAAAAACCCATGACTTGCAGGAAAACACTGGGAATTCTGCTTCACCAGTGTGAAATGAAGATAAATGGGATGATTTGAAATGCGTGAGGACTCATATTTACAACTGTACTCTTTACATAGAACCATGAAAGGCAGCAAGACACTGATTTCTGTTCCCAAACGTATCTTTGTAATCAGATCCAAGATGTTAAACTATATCTTTATTGATTCCTACTTAGATATTCTATAGGTGAACTACATTAAATGATTTAAATATTTTTAATACACGGCAAAATACAGTTCTATAATATATTTTTTGGGGGAATATTATCCGAGGAGAAAGTGTCAGCAGTTTTGATCCATTAGCAGCATTAATTCAAAAGGTGCAGCACACCTGCAAAAAGGTGCTATAAACAATACTAGCAGTGATTGCTGATGCATCAATACGAACGGGGTCTTCAGGATTGACTTGAATCATCGACTTTTCAGGGGGCAGACGTAACTGACATTGCTGTTTATTTTGTGCACTCAGCAATACACTAGAGCTGTCCACTCGCTCACACCGCAGCGTGGTTTCAGGATTGTACGGGTGCACTACGTGTACATTTCTGACAGCTGTTGTGCCGAGAATAAAGATACAAGGATAAGAAACGGATCTGGATTTATAAAGCCGATACTGAAAATCAATAAGGGGGTTTTCAGGCAGTATTTCAGGGTAAAGAGTCTGACTACAAAGAATACGTTTTCTCAAGCTTCTGTTGGCCAGGACTTGCCAAAAAAACAACAACATATAAAATGATAATAGAGAGCACAGTGGACTGAACACATATTTGATGTATCTGCTCCCGTTATAGAGGGAGCACTGCTTGGCCGGGCATGAAAGCTGGAGTGGATGGGATGGACAGAGAGAGCGAAATATAGGACAGAAAAAGAGAGATACATGGCTGGATTCAACTTTTACCAGCTCCTTGAGCAAGAACCACACTCTGCCAGCTGGCCTTAATGGAAACACAGGAGAGGACGGACAAGAGGAGGAAGAGAAAGACATTACAAGAGGAGAGGATGGACAAAAAAGCCTTATTGCTTCTCTTCCTGTATCCCTTCTACCCCTACTGTTGAGGTAATAAAACAGAGCAATCCTCGACCCCCGTCATTTCCTGTATCACTCTCTTTGCTTCCTTAATCCGACGCCTCGTGCCGTCAGGAACAACAGCTGAGGTTCATCCAGCTGCTGCCAACTCCAAAACACTTCTGACTCATAACCACACACACACACACACACACACACCCACACAGGTGAGTACTTACTTCCTGTCCAGAGAGGTAGTAGGCAGCCAGCAGTCCCCCTATGAAACGAATGTTGACCTCAAACACGGACACCTCGGCATTCTGGGAAAACAAGAGAGGATAACACAAACAAGTTACTTAAATGGACGTTCTATTGTTGAAAGAAATGAAGGGTGCACGACTTCATTTCTTTCACTGTCAGTCATTTTAAGGTTTTGTCTTCCTTTTGGAGTTGTTTTTTCTTATGAGCTCCTTCGGGGTTTCTGTACCATCAGCAACAGATTGTGTTTCGTTTCATATCTTTTCTTACAGTTTATCAACGTCCAAAAACATGAAATGCACAAGGAGAGGAGGGAGAGACTTGCAATCTTCAAAAAACAGGCTATCCCCAAGAAGTAAGCCATATCACAGGCAATCACACACTTTTACAGCTTATAATTTGCTAATAATTTAACTCCGGCTCCCACAGACTCTGTCCCCATTAAATCCAGCTTAAGATTGCTTCAGGAATAGGCATTAAGTCTTTAGCCACAACGGTCTGCCATTTAGATAAACAGAAGGGTTTGTTTTTATAGCAGAGGTCGGCAGCCTCGCCTAAAATCATGACCTGCCGACAGATAGATGTATGAGAGCCCATTGGAGAGCCTTAAAAGTTGTGAAATTGAAGAACTTAATTCTAAAGCCAGACATTTACTACAAGTCAAGTATGTGTGGATAAACACTGCAGGTTTATGCATATTTCTTCCACTAATTAAGCCCACAGGTGTCACCCTGGCTATTATTTTGTACCTCGGGGTGCCACAAAGGAGGGGGGGAGAGACTGCGCTGGTGTTCACCTCAATATTCTTGTTTGCAAAGTGCAGTTTAATTGGGGCTGAATCATCAACAATCTATTTCTTCCCACTCGTTGCAGCTTTCCCAAAAACCACAGTAATCTCGTCGGCCTCAGGTGATCATTTTCTTAAGACAACTTAGTGCAAAAAGACCTTTAGACCACAGTAAAGTAATGAATGTGAAATTAGTACGTTTCTCAGTGATTGACAACTTGTAGCCCTGACGCAGTAAGACTACTGGGGGAGCATCTTGCAGCACAGCGCACTCCAAATGCCCAGAGCGATTTGCAAATTACAATGTGACCTTGATCTGATATTTCCATAGAAGAAATGAAAACACACAAGAGATGAGGACTTTACCTGCGGATCTCTCTAAAGGGCAGTCTGAATAACCTCGATTTACAGTAAATGCACTCCAGAGGGGATAGAGGGAGAGAGACGAGGAGAAGGAGAACAGGAACATTGTCTGAATTTTAAAAACGGGGCTTTAACATGTTGAACTCTCTACCAAGGATGGAAACAATGTTAAAGATTGTGGCTTAGGCGCCGACTGGTGCTCTCTTCTGTCACCAGATGAGGAAAGTGCAGTCTTTAGTCAGGAGCAGGTGTCGACAGACAACATTCATAACCTGTTTTGATGCTCAACAGCCTCCGGTTTCAGGTCAGTGGTGGTGGCCAAATCACTGTCCACTTGCCCGTGACTTCCAGCTACTCTCTGCTAACCTGCTCCTAATCCCTCCCATAGGCTCTCTCTGCTTCTTGCCCTTTCCGTCATTGCCTAGTGCTGTCATAAATTGTCACATTGCTGCTGCTGGGCATCCTTTGCAATAGAACTATATATGGGGACCTGCCTTCTTGGCATCCCTCCTCACACAGGACTATAATTTCCACCAGAGTGATGTTCTTATCTACAGGGACCACAGCTTTATGTCGAGGCGTAGAGCGGTGTGGAAATTGGAGCTTCCTTTCAACATCAAACCTCTTATCTCATGATCTGTGAGCCGTTTGTAGTGTTTTGGATTTTGGCCTCTTGATCACAACAGGTCTGAGTCTGCCCTGAAACAACGGGGCCTGCCCTACCTGCACCTTTATGAACTGGTCACCCTTTTCACACTGGTTACAGATTGTAGCCGCACCTACAACTGACCTGGAGTTAAAATGCTTTTGCACACTGTCAGAACGTGTGATAATGTACCAGTGTCACTTCCAGCTGGGTCCTCCACCAGATCACATGTGTGCAGTTGTGCAAGCAAAAGTATGTATTTACCTTGTATATCTCTTAAATTCATACCTCTCTCTCAAAATTTAAACAGTGGAGCAAAATTAGCATACATTAGCATAAAACTATTTTCTACAAAACGTTATATAAATACAAATAATCATATTAACCATCAACATTAAACTGATTCCAGTAAGATATTTAGGCCCAGATTTGGAGCAGCAATGGACGGCTAGACACACTCAGCATTGGTTTAAGTCACCATAGAAACCTCGATTCAACTTACAAGTGCTGCTGGGAGCCAACAAGTCACAGACACATCCTTTAAATATCGGATGATGTCAAAATGAGAAGAACTTTGTTTTTTCTTCTTTTAAGCGCACAATTAATCTGCAGAAAGAACGAGCAACAGCGCATCAGGAAGCCTGCAGCGAAACAACAGGGGCTGCTAGTCGTGGGGTGGATGCAGCACTGAGTGCATGTTGTGTTATGTGGAGTGATGAAGGGACGGGCAGCTTTCATAAAGCTCAAGGCCAGCTTTGTTTGGCAGCATCCATCTATCTAACTCCCTGTCTGTCAGTCAGCCTCACTTCTTAGTCATTTACAAGTGTGATTGAGGAGCCCAGGCCCAGAGCTATAACACAGCGCTGATTTCAAAATGCCTGCAGTGAACACAGATAGGAAAGCGAGGAAATCACGTACGTTGTGCAATGACGCATGAGAGCAGCACAAGAATAGAAGTTTTGATTTAAATGAACTGTTCTGTTCTGAAACTATAAAATAGGACAGCAGAGTCGCTTCCTTCTCTGATCTTCTATCATAAGATAGCTCTTAATGACATACTGTAACCGCTCTCCTCTGTGAATTACATTCACTTTCCAGCCTTTTTTACTTTCTCTATTAATATCCACCACGCTTCAGTATAAACAGAAATCTGTCAACCCGTCTCATAAGCCAGTTCTTCTTGTGCAGTTTCCTGTCACATATGATCACTGTTGTTTGTTTTAATTGGATCCTGTCACTACAGTAAAAGTGCCTCTTCTTGGGATCCACAGGTCGCAGGAATATTTTCATTGATGCATAACCAATGTCTTGTTCTCCTTACTACTCGTTACCAATTCTGCTGATTTATCAATTCAAGCGTATCCTCTTATAACTAACCTTGGTAAAGGTGTGGGCTGAACTTGCATTTCATGTACTTGGAAAGTGAGAAAGATCATTTAATGACATTTTACAGGCCCAAAACATTGAGAAAAGAATCAACAGATTAATGGACAGTGAAAATAATTGTTAGTTGCAGCCCTAGTCATCTGATATTAGAACAGTTCTTCAAAAATGTCAAGTTTACTCTAGGTCTCATTTTCTAACACTAAAGCTAAATACACTGGGTACATGTGTTTGTTCTCAATCTGTGACTGTACTTGACTTAGAGGTGAGATAATAGAACTGATGTACTGCTTTACATTAAAACCCTAAATATCTGTAGGTGAGGAGGTGAGTAGCTCTCAGCACAGTTAGACCATCCATTTTATTTTTCTTGCTTTTAGTGAGTGCAGTGTGTTTTCTGTGTTCTTTCAGGTGCTTTATGCACTTCATGTTGCCCCTGATCGCTAATACCCAGCATGCTGTGTGTTATGAAATAACTCCCTTTACAGGAAAAAGTGAAGGCACATCGGAGGCCAATAAATACAAAAGCAACTTTACAGCGATATTAGTGCCTACAGTTTTATGCAGCATCTGTCTTGCGTTTTCACAGTAGAAAGGCATACTTAAATAGTATATTGTCTATGAATAAGTGAAAGACGGCGCATACAAATAACATGATTTTTCCCCACACACCCCCCGTTTGGCACAAAGCTTCACTGGAGCATGAAAAAATGTGATAGTCTTTGAAGTTTGAAGCCAAACAACAGAAAAACATGTCATCCATGCGACTCGGCTAAAATATTAAAATCTGCAATGACATTCCAGGTGACGAGAGAGGAACACAGAGCTGGAGACGTCACTGTGAAAAGTCTTTCACCTTCAGCAAAAAGCTAAGGGGAGATGGGGAAGGATGGGAGAGGGGGTGTTTAATCATGACAAACATGACAGCCTTCACTGTGTAGGACCATGACAGCTCATGGTAGCAGAACTGAACTTTTCTTCATGTCTCCAAGGACAGTATGACATGTTACATTTAAGTGCTGACGTTTTCACCATCTAACCCGTAACCAAGACATTTGACTAAGGAACTCTCGCCCCTTTATAATTAAATTTGGTTAATCAAACTGGGCTGGAATGCACTCCTCGACAGCTAGCATTAATTTATCTCTCCATCTCTGCCGCACAGTCTCTGATCAAATTCTCAATCTAACCCGGGTTATTAATGCCTCGGTTAACGGGGTCCATTAATTTGGTAGATCTTTGAGCCTGGCGATGGATGCAGACCTCACGCCGACACATCCATCATCTGAGAGCAAGCTGCAGTGCGGGGGCCCACCAGGACACTGGAGACTCCAACAATGACTCACTGCTTGGCTCAACCGGACATGGCAGCTATTTAATCATTCATTAGGTGTGGAGCTGGTGGATGTGGCGGTGGCATGTGGGTGGCTGAATAGAGGTGGTGGAGGGAGGGTGTGACACACACACAATAAAATATGTGCATACATTTGTTAAAAAGCATATGACAGCAAGAAAGTGATGATTAAAGGACTATTTGACACACACATGAATACAAGACAACATGAACTGTATTGCATTTATCTGAGTGAAGTTACGTCAACTCACACATTCGTGTTTTTACTGGAGCTAAAATGTCTCGCAACCGTGGTGGCGTGAAGGGTTTAATGGAGTAAACGTAGATTCAGTGGAAGTTGACTGATTTGCTCAAAGCTTAATTCTAGTTTATTACAACTTTGATCTTGGTTCCTGTTCATGGTAACGTTTGGGCTCTGGAAACGAGGCATCTTCACTAATAAGTCAGACGGATCAAGAAATACAAACAATCAGGTTGAAACAAAGGAAAGCAACACAATTATAACCTAACCATTAAAGTTCTGGTTCAACCTGGATCCACCATTTGTGTCTGTAACAAATAAATAGAGTGTGGTAGGTAACCCAGGTTAACCGATGGATTGATTACAACATGTCTGATTGCTGTACGTAAGACGGCTGTATTTCTTGTCTTTGTTGAAGTGACGCTGATGTGTTCACAGATCTCAGCAACTGAGGTTCAATGTTAACATAATCAATAAGAATAATGGCCAAAACTACAATAATAAGAGGAAGACCTGATCCTTGAAAGGACGGGAGACAGTATAAGCCTTACAGTATTCATCGTTTTAAAGACATGCTCATGTAAACATAATCTAAACTCAGGCCTGATCTTGAAGTATCAGAGACTCAATGTACTGATGCACTGTGAGTGATTAAACCTGACTAATAATGATGTCTTTAATCTCCTAAATGGAAATGCAGACTACGCCCTTATTCCTGCCTGGAGAGGACTGGAGAAGCTGGGTGTGGCTGCACTCTCTGGGCTGAACAAATCTTTGATTTTCACTATGACCTAGCTTAATAACACTTTTGCTGCCAATAATGCTGCCAGGCCACTGCAGGCTTGAGAGGTATTGCTCCCTATGAGCTGGGGAATTACCCGTTTTGTAAAAGGCCTGAGCAAAAGCCAGAGTAATGCCATGGCCATATTTTTAAGATTCAGCCTAAGCTAGCTTAACCTTTCATGAATGTTACAGTAGCTCGGAGCTAATGCCGGAATCCTTTGCCTAATGCATGCAGGTATAAGAGCATCAAACCGAGCCGTTAATGAAAACATAGCAACACACCTCCCTCCGTCTCGCGCTCGTTACCAGGAGCTTCAAGCCTCATCCTCTCGTCTCTTCTCCTCCCTCTCCTCCCTCTAATCTCTTCTCTCACTTCCCCTCCTGTGTAACCAAAGGGCTGCTCTTCTCTTCTGCCTCCGACTCTTATTGCTCAATTCAAACACATTTACAATTGTTTCCTCATTGTCTCATATTTCTGTCATTGTTATTAGATTTTTTTATACCTTTTTATAATTCTCCACCTTTTTCCTAAGGCACAAATCTCATATTGTTTGTTGCCAAGGCAAGTTTTATTACAGTGGCTGCTCCTGAAGGGATTTTGTTTGTCAAATTCTGGCTTGAATACTTCTATTTAATGAATCCAAATGTGGCCATTGTCAGATGAATGTGTTGATTTTCCTTCCTGTCTGCATCATATTGCTGTTTTGCTGGGTTGGCCCAAGCCCCATTTGTTTCCTCCCACTCACATATCTAACTGTCCATCCCACTTTGTCTGCCTTATTCCATCATCCAGTAACGCAACGCATCTCTTCATTTTCCACTCAACCATCCACCATCTCAGAACGTCTTAAGAACCATGTGATAAATCTGAATTTCAGTGTAACTGATCAAATCTGACGTGTCAGACATTACGAATATATGTTTTTAAGCTTGTGAAGCTCAACAGACAGCCTCTTTATACATCCGATTGACATAATTTGTGTTCAAAATCACACTCCAACTAACTAGCTAGCAACATGTAGCGTCATCCAACTGCACAACGGCTCGAGAATATTGTGGCTCCAGTTCTGTCACTATCCTGCCGATGGGCAATAAACCTTTCTTCTTTATTGATGATGGCCGTTTTAAGAGATTCTGTCAAAGGTCCGGTTATTACTCCACCCGTTCCCGATGCCTCCACTGCCTCACTTGTGTTGCAGCTAGAGGTGAGCCCCCAGATTTGTTGTCGCTGTAGAGTGAGGCAGCTGCTTTTTCCTGTCTTTGCCGGAAATGTACAATGCGTAACCCAAAATACTTCTCTGAAGCTTTGGTGAGGGGATTATCCAATCAGCATGCTCGCTAGTGTCTTCTTCCATTTTGATGTATTAGCTTAGTTTACTGACAGGTCAATAGGGCATGCAATAGGTCGAGCTGATTGTGAATTTTAAGATCGCCCTCTGCTGTATGTCTGGCAAAGACATGTAGAACCTCTTTTTAAAGCCTTTCAATAAAGAGAGGAAGACTCAAAAGTCTAGGGTTCAAACAATCAATTGACCCCTCTCTTTCACTCACTCTAACGCCACATTGTCTTTCTTTCATCATCCTTTCTTTTCCTCCTGTTTCATCCCTCCTTCTTCTAGCTATCTCCACAGCCCATTTGTATCCCCCTCAGTCGGTCTTCACTGCTGATCTGTCTTCCTCCATCTCTTTCTTGGTCTATCCATCCAAACCCTTCACCTCCTCAGTCTGTGATTGATATTCACAAGTCTTCCTCTTTCTTTCTGTCCTTCCCCTCTCTCTATCCCTGAAGCCTCTTCCTCCACATTTCCTCTGCTGCCTCCTCTGTTCTCTACACATCTTTCCAGACCCAATTTCTCCATCCCTTTAATCTAAGCTTCTCTCCTATTTCTCCATCCTCAATTCCTTCCCGTATTCCTCTTTCCACTGCTCGACCACAGTGATCCTGAGGTTAATTAGCCCTCCAAGTGTCAGACTGTTAGATCCCCTCTGCCTACCTGCTAGCTGCCCTGTGATTGCCTCAGTAGGGGGACTAACAAGCTCGGGCATCAGACATTGGAGCAGAAAAAAAGTTAAAAAAGAGAAGGCAGAGCAAGGGGAAGGCATGGATGGAATAATGATTTAAATGATTTTCAAATTTACAGGAGATAGGTAAGAAAGGGTAAGAAAGGAGGGATGACAGACAGGCCATACTGGAAAAGCATAGAGAAGAAGGGAAGAAAATATAAAATGGTGTGTAGAACAAAGGATAGAGGGATTTGTAAGGAAAGTGAAAGGATAGAAGATAGAATGAGAGCTATGACAGGTGTCTGGTCAGGTGTGAATAAACGTGATAAACCAACTGAAGGAGACAAAGAAAGGGCGAAAAATGATATATTCTGTTGGAGAATGATGGAGGGGTGGACAGTAGGTAGAGGGCAAGAAATAAATGCAAAAAAAACAAGTAAAATTACGGAAGAACAAAAGAAAGGATGAGGAAACCAGGAGGATGGACAGGGGGTCAGCCTGATAAAAAGAAGTGATGGACATGACTGAAAGAGGGACAGATAAAAACTGTGAATGTCACATTTAATGAAAGAGGGGAGATTGAAGACAATAAACTGGTCAAGTCCAGAGACTACAAATAGGTTATAAAAGAAAATGGAGGGAAAGAGTGACAGCAAAGACAAAATAGAGGAGAAATAAATAGATAATAAAAATATATGATAGGATGAAGATGGGGGTCGTGAGTATGCAGAAGGCACAGTAAAAAGAATAACCGAAGGGAAAAGAGGGTGGACGGAGGTGATTGACGGGTGAAACAGAGGAGAAGGAAGCTGGTAATGGGAGAGGAGGATTGAAACAGGGAAATAAATGAGCAGAGCTGCCGAGAGATGGAAGAGAGTAGGGTTGTTAACAGAAAAGCGTGAGAGGGGAATGGAAAATAGATAGAAATGGACAGAAAGAAAGATGAGGGATGACGGTTGAGTGTACAGACACTGAGCAGGGAATCAAGCTAACCCAAAGCGCTGAAATAATAACATGCGTTTATATTTATATAAAAGGAAGGTAGGTACACACCACGCCAAAGTCCAGATTCTGTTCGATCCACTCCTGGCCGTCCTTAAACTCCTCGTGCAGACCCATGATGTAGAGGGTGTCCAAGGCATCCACGATGGTCGCCCCTAGTTGGGAGTTTCCTGCCCAAGACACAAAACAAACAGGAAAATGAGATTTGTTTGTCCAGTTGCGAGCCAACAAGACATTTTCTGCATTGAAAAACAAGAAATTTCTCACAATGAATTTAAATAGACGCAATTAAAAAAGTCCAATTAGCTGCACGTCCATCAGAGACACAGCAGGAAGTGAAAGGACTTTGCTGTTGCGGTCTGAATCGGATGAGCCACAACATCTTACTTGGGGTAAAGCCATTTCCTCCAAGCAATGAGATCTGTGCAGCGTTATCCCCCAACCAAGATTAAGCGCTGTGACATGAGGTGACCGGAGGAACACTGAGCACATACTGTAAATCAGTCTGTTCAGGCTTTCTGTCCCAACATCCGTCTTTTATTCCTTCTTACACACTCATTCTCTTCCCATTTCTGATCCTGCCACTCTCTCATATACAGTTAGTGTATATTCGTTCTTCCCCTTCCTCTCTGGTGGTACAAAGGAGGAGAAAGACTCTGGTGTGTTGGGATGTCTCATTAAGTTACAGCTGACCAGAAATCAGAGATCACTCCTCTCTCCAACCCTCCATCCTCTGCTCTCAGGATCCTTGAAGCCCAGCAGCGAGCTGGTGAACCAAGAGACCAGCGTGAGAACCAGAGAGCAAGAAGGTATTTGTAGATGGAAGTAAAGATAAGACAAAGAGAAATATGGAAGGTGGAGATTACAAAAGGATGTTTAGACAGAAAGAGCCTCAAACAATCTGCACTCCCTTAAGATTCCCAGTCTGCAATTGGGTCAATTTCTTGCAACGCAGATGAGAATTTAAGATAATTAGTGCAGAGATAAAATATCAAAGGTGTCCAATCTTTATAAATGATAATTCATTCACTTGAGGGTCATGGTTTGGATACCACAGACATTACGATTAAAGAGTCACAAGCCAGTTTTGAGACAGAAATCTCAGTGGTTAACTACATCAACCACCCCATAAACCCTGCAATGAGATTATGGTTATTTTCTGCATCAGACATGAAATAAATAAAGTTGCAACTCATCAAGAACTCACTGTTGTATTTTCACTCTTAATACGGTTCACCATTGTGATATTACTCCAGCTGAGGTCAGCAGCTCTCTAACTCCAGCTTTGGGAACTGCAACCATCAATAATGCTCGGCCATTAATGTTAAATACAGGCTTTGAAGGTATTGTCACAATCCCATCCCCTATGGATAAGAGATTTATCCATAATAAAAATACAAACCGGGTCAGCCAGATTGGGCAGCATTATTTAAATCTGTTTTGTTTTCTAGTTGTCTTTATCATGGTGCCGCCCACTAGCTGCTAAAGTAAATATAATTCATTTTATCTTGCCGCGTTCATCAAATGTATCACGTAGCGCTATCCATCATCATTTCTTCTCACCTTTCTCTCCCTAGTGATGAATATCTGCCCGTCTTTGTTTCCACATTAGAGTTAACACTGCAGTACTGTAGCAGATACTGTCATGCCATTACATAGTTACCATGAAATATTAATAGTTATGATGAAGAGATCAATAATTAAAGAGAGACACTCGTCTTATTACTGCAGGTGTTGTGACAGTCCGGACTTGTATATATAGAAGCAAGTTAGTTGACAAGTTTTGTGTCAACATACTTGCCTTTACATAAAAAACACAACTACATATCTAAAAACATTAAGGAGTTACAGCAGTAAATGTCTCATTAATATGTAAAGTAATGCAGCAAGGTGTTTCAAGAGCTCATCACATCATCTTGATCCCCCTCTTCTGCTGCTCGCTGTATTCAGTTCGGCTCATACATTCACGACATGTTTCAGTGGTAAAAGTCAGAGGCACTGCCCTTTAAACGCTTCCTCATTTCATATCGGCTGCTGCGTGTGCTGCTGGAATTCCTGAGCCTCCCCACCATCCCGCCTTATCTATGACTCCATTCAAAAGGAGAGCGTCTGGCTTCATGCAAGAGCTGCAGTGCTATTATCATTATAGACAGGAACCTCTAAATCACTCTAAAAATACACTGCAGTCAGGGCTGATAGCAAGATGCCCTGGCCGCCTGCCGGATCTTGACAGATTGGCCCGACTGCTGGTGGAGCAGAGCCCCCTCTGCTGCGCCACGCAACCCCCATCTCCCTCCCTTCTGTCACTTTCATCTCCTACAGGTACGCTTTAGGCAGTCCTAGCAATGTGACACCACTGAGGCAAAAGATAGAGGCCTGTCAACGTTCTTGAGTCAGAGAATATCCCTTTGATGTCAGGGTTTTGTGTCACAGCTCCTGAATGCAACGCTCCCTGTGTGCTCACAACAATGACACACCACAGTGAGTAATCACCATCACACGCTACAGTGTGAATATAATGTGGCACTGATATTATGTCAATTAGCCATGTCTTCCATTTATTACCTCACACAGTCTGATGGACATCTTAAATATGTGAACTTTAGAGATGTGAGTTGTGTTTACTGAACAGAATCTTTATATGTAACTTACTTTTATTGGTTTGCTATAACAGAATTTAAGTTGAACACTGATTGATTATAAGTTCATTAAAAGAAACATGCAAAGGTTGTAATCAGGGATGGAAATTAGCACCAGCCAGCTGCTGGTAAAATATGAAAAGGGATGATAGATTTCAAGATGGCAGGTTTGAATTTGAACATTTATCTGTCAGTGTCTGGTAGATATTCATATTCCCCCCCAGCTGTGACTAACAATGAATTCATTATTGATTAACCACATGATTAATTTTTTGGTAAAAATTAAAAACAAGTAAAGAACCCATGCGGACGTCATCAAATGCAAATCTTACTTTGGCACAATTTAATCAGTTTGTGGGGATAGAAGGACGTCCATGTAGTACTTTAAACACTGGTTTGGGATTATTTTAAGTTGTCCTCAGAAATGATAAGTGCTCTTAACCAATTTATGGTTGCGGTTCAACCTACTCTTAATCTTCCCAATACTCCCATCTGTCTGCAACAACGTTATTTATCAATATGTTTCATCCTCCACAATTTGTAATTTCAGTAGAAACTTCAAAGCTAACGAGATTTCCATTAGCAGTTCACAGGTGTTTCTCTGACTCTTTTGTGGGGTATGTTTTCCCCCAAACTTGAGAAGTTCAGCTCACTTTCATGTTTGAATATAACCTTGTGATCACCCTGAACAGTCTCCCCCTCTCCACCTCCTTTCTGCTCCACCACACCCTCCATCTTTTCATCTGCCCCTCCTTCTTCTACCTAACCATCTGTTTGTTCTAATTCATCACTGTCTTGCTGCGTTTTTCAGAATCTTTTAGTGATCGCTCCATTCAAACTCCATTCACCCGTCCCGTAGGTGCATTTCTCCGTGCATGTCTTTGGTCTTCATAACTGGGCTGGTGTTGTTTGACCGTCTTTCGTGTCTTTTCTCCACCATCCCCCCTGCATCGGAGCGCTGTGCAGCCTTTTATACAACGCCAACAGCATCAAATGAAGCTGAATTGGCACTTCTAAGATGTGGGTTTAGGGTTGCCAGACACTGCTTATCTGAGACAAATTTGCCAGGATGAGGTTTATTTATTTGAGGAATAATCGCCACAGCCTCGTGCACATATACAGACACCTCGACCTCTCAATCTAACTCCTATCTTAACAGTCAGATGTATGCCCCTTAATTCGCACCACACACCTGCTTTTCTACCTCGAATGACCTCTCTCTCACACTCTCCAACTTCCTCTCTCCATCTCTTACAATCTCACACACCCCCTCTCTCCCTTCTCCTTATCCAATCTCTCCCTCTCAAAACACTCTCGGTTCCTGTGCCAGTTTCATTAGGCGACAGGTTTCAGAGCTCTCCAGCATGAATTCACACGAGGCAGGAAAACGTGATGTCATTATTCAGCCTCTATTCTCTCTGTCTTGTAAACTGTCGGCTCTGGGAGAGTGGGCGATGATGGAGAGTTCAGGTGTGTGTAGGTGTGTGTGTGTGTGTGTGTGTGTGTGTCGGGGGAGGTCAGAAAAGACGATTGTGTATGTGTGTCTAGTCTATGTATGTTGGATGATTTCATTAGTTTTTGTGTATAGGAATGGTGTGTGGATGTACATGGGGTCCTTGTTTCGGAGCTCCAGACTCTTGTATTCACTTTGCATCTCGTAGCCTCGCTGGTTTTGCTTTCGCCGCCCTCGTCCTCCTCCTCCTCCACCCAGTTCAGTCTCCAGTCTTTACTGTTAAGCTCCTTCTGATGCCCTCTCCACATTTGCTCCTCTTCCTTCTGCCTACGTTCTCTGACTGTAACGTCCAACACAACTGGAATTGTAAAGCTGAGCAGAGACTCTGTCGAGAAGAGCACTGATTTCTTTGAAGTGTCTAGTTTAGTTGAGAATATGATGAATGGGGCTCATGAGGTCCGTGAATATCCAGAATAACCACGACATCGGTTTTTGCGAAAGATGCTGCAGTCTCATTTTTAAATGTAATTTTCAGTGACGGACAGAAATGAAATTTCATTCACCTCTATTGTATTGGGTACAAACCTCAGAGATGGCCATCTCATAAACTGGGCAAATGAAACCAAAACCATCTGCGTGACTAGACAGTACTAGAGGTAAGTGAGAAAACACACTTTAGTCATTTGGGTGAAGAGGCCCTTTGAATTGATGCAACACTTTTTAGCAGAAACACCCAAATGTAGTTATGAAACAGTGAACATATCAGCTTCTCTGCCAACTCAGCTGGTAAAGATTACTGTAAACACTGAAGTCTGCCGGACACACTGGAACACTGACATCGTTTCTACATTTTCTCATCGTTTTAGTTTAAGTCAGATGACAATACCAGTGGTTTGATAAATCACTCCTATATGAAACTACTTTGCTCTCAAATTTACAAAGATGAATTACCATCATGCAAACAACTAAACAGTTTTATCTAAACAGTGAAGTAACCTTTTAGCATTTGTTCCGCCGTGTTAGCTCTTGGCCTGCTACACAGTTATGGAAAAGAAGTACTGCAGGCCTCAACCCCCTTCTCCTCCTCCTCCTCCGTTGCTCCAGGTCCACTGCTGCATTTCAGCCTGTTTTGTAATGAGCCCAGCGGCGATAAACAAAGCGCACCCCAGGCCAATTCAGGCCAGTCTGGCTGGCAGTGGACAATTGGTTACCAACTTATTTGGCAGCAGACTGAAACATCTGCTGTGTTCTCTTCTCCGTGTTATTGGTCGAGTCCGAATGTCTGTCTCATGTCAGGTCGGGTGCCAAAAGGCCGCAGTCTGCACTGGTTCTCCCTGCAGAGTCATTTTAATGGCATTTCTTTGTCTGTACAAAGAAAAAAGGAAATGAACTCTGCAGCTTGAGTTAAAGCTATGTGTAAAAAACATACTGTACATGTGTGTCAAATGGAGAGTTGTAGCATCAAAGGATTACTTCAGCTGAATTTCTGTGCCACTTTGGGTAGACCTACATTATATACAATATTGCGCTACAGGCCAAGCCAGGATTAAACTGTATCACACAGCAGAACTCCACATGCAGTATGGACTGTGGGTAAATCCCCATAACACGTCTACAAGGATGCATACAGTACATCTACTAGAAAATATAGTCATTCAGCGTAGAGTTTTCTACCTGGAATACGTTGTAATAAACCTGCTGGCACTATTATCTTCTGTAATTTGGTTTATTTTGGCCAGAACAGCTGCTCAAAGAGATGTTAGAGTCAATGAGTCACTTATTTAAGTGTCAGTTAAAGAGTGCAGTGGTTAAATGCCTCCAAAAAGGCCAAAATAAAAACTTTTAAAAGAAGGAAAAATATCCAACAAAAGCAAATTCTGCAGATTTGTTTCCTAATAACTTTTACATCATAATAACATTTTACTCTTAATGTGACAGCAAACCAAAGGTGAGACCAGCTGAACAAAGTTTGGATGAGGATGATGATTGAGAAATGTTTTCCTACAAAGACGTACAAAGACTGCAAACTAAGAACAGAACTGCTTTGAAGCAATATTGGATATACAGATGTTTTGTATCAATGTGATGAAGGACCTTGATGAGTACCTTTCGACGCCACAATATTATTGATAAAATGCTCTATATACACGTATCATGATATGAATATGATATATGATGGTCATTGCACTATTCTATGTGGGAAAATCCAAGAAGCACTTTAAAAACTGTAAAATAGGGCAAAGAATGATTGTATATGGGATTTAAACAAGTTACAGTAGCACCGCCATCAGCTGAAAATCATACGCAGGGAAAGTAGAATGCTTACAGAATACTTTTCACCATGTACTCCATCTCTTTACCTCTTCGTGAAAAAGAAACCAAAAACGCCATCTCAATTATCCAACTGCCCAACTGTGACAGAGAATATGTGGGCTTTGAGCTGATAACTGGGGAAGTAATTGCCTTCTTTTGTACACTGTGTTACTGCAGTCTAGTCTTTGAAATACCCAATTTGTGTTCCCTTACATGTGCTTGGATTAAACTATCTAGTGCAAGATGTTAAAAGTAGGTCTATGTAGCTGACGGATTAATAGAAAGAGTAACTTGATCAAAGTCACTAGTCAGAACAAGAAGTCATCCCTTTAACTCCCCTGTTGTCTCTCTCTCTCTCTCTCTCTCTCTCTCTCTAATGATGGCGTTCCTTTTCTCTCACTCTAAAGTTTCAACTTTTTGGTGTTAGGGTCCAGATGAGGTGTTCCTTTTCATTTTCAATCAGACTCTCTAACAACCTGGTTTGAGTCACCGTCTCCTCCGCTTTACTTTTTTTAACCACAAATGATGTTGAACCACAATGTTAAAACTTTGTTTTACAGATTACCAACAAACACATCTATAACAAATTAAATTTACGGATGATTCAAAACCGCAATTGACACTAGGTGTGGGTGATATGATACAAATCTTTATCTCGGTAGCGGTGAACATCATGATACACTAACTGTTCTGTAAATTTAAATAACCATACCATACTTCACGCCCTGTATTTACAATATCACTCTCCTCTTGTGCGACTGGCCACCAACCAGCGCTCTCACGTCCCGTGAGAACGTGGAAAGCTGTCCTGCTGCCCAAATCACGAGATAATGCGATAACCTAGCCCTGATTGGCTACACAGCCTGTCCCGAATAAACAGGAGAAACACCAAGAGACAGTACGTTAGGTGTGTAAAGAGTTTTGTCTGATGTGATGTGAACACAGTTCATTGCATTAAACAACAATTTGATTATTTCATTTGCAAACATCCACTATATCAGAGGCAATATAAAATATAAAAATATGATATTCATTTGAATCACCCTATTCCTATTTCACAGGTCTTCTAAAAACAGTAAAGCTCACTAAATTAATTTTGAAATGCAAACTGTTCACACCAGCCAGGTGCTGCGTACCTAAAGATATACGACAATGTATATCAATACTAAGAGCTTCAGAGTTATGCAGAGCTGCATTGTGGGTAATGGTTCCAAAGTGAGTCCAAATATTCAGCAGCACTACTTTGTAGACTCCGGCTGTTATCTTCATCTGGTCACAGAGATGGTAGACAATAAAAAAAAGTAAAGCCTCTGGGTATGAACTTACAAGGTAATGTTTTTCATAAAACTTCCCCCTTTCTCAACCCTATTTGAACGGCTTATGCACATTCCTGCTGGACTCAGCAGCAGGCAAATCCTCCTGTTTCCTGCTGTCTAATTTGGCAGCGGCAGCCCTGCTGAAAGTTTAATCTGAAAGGAAAGAGTAAGGGAGGGCCAAGTCGACGAGCAGAATTCAATTCTCTCCCCAGTCTCTTTTTTCACTGCAAATGTGCCAACCAACCCGTCTGCAAAGCTAGAAATAATGCAGAAGGCTAACCCATCCCAACTGGAGATAGGCTATACCAATTACCGCTGACAGGAGCAGATCGGGCCTGAACAAGGCTCGGAGGGTTCTGATAAAATGAAAAGTACCATCAAAGAGGGACACACATTTGTGGAAGTTTCAGATGAGTTGAGCCTAATTTGTCTAATGACATGCCACATTTAAACTTTATGATAAACAATACTTGATGAATCCTGGCCAGCGAGTTCTGATCAATGTGCTGTACTGGATACCGACATGGGAGTTTTCTCTGCCATGAATTACCATGAACCGACTGTTCTATACAACCTCCAACTAGCTGTGCTCTGCAATACAGAAACAATACTGCTCTTTTTTTCTCAATGTTTTCTACACGAGTCATCAACTTGTGAGGATTTTAACTTTTCTTTCACACGGGACCTGTAACCTTATCTACCTTCCAATGCATATTTAAAGACCCTTTTGCAGGGTTGTCATTGTTGAATCACCTGGATATGTTAAAAAGTCAACAGAGATACAGTTTCCAACAAACTCAAATACTTTATGGTAATTAGCAACATAGATACAGCGGATACAATCTGCCAAGTCACATATCACTTATACTAATTGCCTAAGAGGGCTTCGCAGTCTGTACAACATTTGGCATCCTCTCTCCCTTGACCCTTGATTTGAATGAGGTGAAAACAAAAAAAGAAAACCTTTGCTTTTGTCTATTTTTGATGGAAATCAACGACCCATTGTTGCAAAAATCACAAATATCGAATAGCATTACAACATTGTCGCTAATAGAGACGGGGGGTCAGCAACGCGTCAATCTGATACCAGCATTTGTAAACAGCCTAATCAAGCTGAGCTACTGTATTTCTCTCTGTCTTCTCCCTGCTTCCCCCTCTTCTTCTCCTTCTCCCATATAGAAAGCAGCTTTGGGCCCTCAGGCAGTCAGTAAAACCTCTCACCCCCCCTCCACGTGAAAAAGTCATGAAGACGTCATGAGTTTACACATCAAACCCAGAAGAAAATAAAAAAGGGTAAATAGCGTGTCGTGTGGTCCTTCCAAGCGTGTCGCTGTTTTCAGTTTAGCAGCATGTCGCTTTGTAGCTCAGCCAACCAGGGGTATAACCAGCACAACGCAATTTTGCCACTAGTTGCAAACATACATTTGTATAATGGGAGATTTTAGTCAGGGGGCTAGGGGAACTGTGGATATGAACGTATGAATATGAAAGATTAGGAAATGTTCCTGTCGTGGAGTTAAGCTTCATTAAGACAACATCCCCAAAGGTTGTTATGAAAGGAATCCTTTTAAGCTAGACAGATGAAGAGGAAGACAGTGGAAGGCTATAGAACACCTACCTTCTTCTTTACTAGTAGTATAAAGTAAGGAAGATACAAATACAAGCTGCCAACTTTCTTCTGATTCAGCGGCAAAAGCTTCTACCAACAGCAAACTGATTCCTGGTGAAGTCAGGCGACATAGCCAAAGACTTTGGAGACGAATGTCTTGAATGTGGACAATAAGGCCATATTTCTCTCGTTAGGAGCCGAGTCCTTCCTGGAACCAGCTGTGATAAAAAATGTATACATTAATGGAACAGTGAGGATAAAAGCATCCAGCTGACAGCGCGCTGTATTCATAAACTTTAAGATAATCACTGAAGTACTTTGGGATTACTGTCTACAGGTTATTCAATATCTTGCCGTGTAATCAATCCTTCCTGACAGTGCACACAGTGAGCACTTTATTCCAATATGGACTAAAATACTTCAGCTGAAGACAACTGGCACATCTTAGCTTTTAAGAATTCCACTGCATTGATGATTTGTCAGTTCAACCTCTCAGCCGACTCTGGATTTCTCACTGTTTTCTTCTTTCTTTTTTCTCACTCCCTCCTTTTTTCTGACATAATAACTCAGAGAGATATCGACTCTTCCCATCCAACTCCAACTCACTCACAGCTTTTCGAGTCTTGTTTATTCACTTTCCCTCAGAATAGTGTCTGATGGCTTAGGTCAATACTTTAACAGCCACTTTGCAGGGCTTCAGAAGGGCGTTAGAAATGAACCGTGCTCACCAGGAGAAACGCCACAACCCAAATGAGGCCACAGAAAGGCAAGAGCTGACTTCTCATGGTTATCACAGCATCCACATAAACCCTGCGGAGACGTTACAAGAAGGAATGAATATCCCACAGCTCTACAGAAGATTACACTCCTCGCTGTCTATTGATTAGAAGAGCTGCAATTAAAAGCAGTATCTGATCTGGTATTGTGGTTTTATGGGATTCTGGATGAGACATTATACAAAACAGAATCCCAGAAACAGAAAACCTTTAATCGCCAGAGCAACACGTTTTGTAGACGACCAGAAAGCCAACAAATAATGGCTGCTCTGGTCCAACATGGTGATTTTTAGGGTTCACCATGTCTGTTTTGCTGTGCTTCATAGGAGTTGGTCTCAACCTGCTCTATACGAAAAACTGCCCCAACATAACTTTATTATATGGCGCTATATAAATAAAAATGAATTGAATTTAATGAAAGTGTGTTCCAATGAGTAAAGACACTAAAAGTAACATTCAAAAAGAAAAGAGGGAGGACATTTAAACTGCATAATAGCATTTCTGAAGGTTTTCTAGTTACAAAAGCATGTGTTCGTTACTTAAAACTGGCCATAAGCACACAAGTCATCTCTATGTTCAACATGATGCAGTGATCTTCTTAAAATGGACAAAGCAGGTTTTAGTGATCCAGTTCTGGGCTGACAGAAGGGCCCGTAATCCAAACTTCATGCCAGCGTTGCCTCCTCTCCATCAGCTCCTTTTTAACAGGCCTCTAGTAAATGCATGCCTGAGGCAGTCTGTGATATCATTTACTGTGAGCATGTCAAAGTGCTTGTGGGAGAAAGCCATGTGGCTGGGCGGTAAGTGATTCTCCACTTGCAGGTTTAGATTAAAACCATCAGACAGCAAGTTCGCAGAAGATCTAACTAAGCAGTAACAGTCAGCAGGTGGAGCATGCAGGTCTCAGACTCACCAGTGGATCCTCTCGTGTGCAGACAAGATGAAATCCACTGAAATGACTCCAATAAGGTCACTCAAAGCCTCAAGTGAAACCCATAGAGAGAAGCGACTCAGGAAATTGACGACCCTCCAGATCCTCTCGTGCTGTCATAAAAATGTTTCTTAAGCAGGACCTCAAGTTATCCTCCAACCACTAAATAATTATTAAAAACCTACCTACCACCAACCAAGTTCTCGTCGTTGAAATTATATTTTGGTTACATTTGGTAACATTTAGGGCTGTAAATAAGGATTATTGTCATTACTGAGTAATCTGTGATTATTTTTTGATTAATCAATTAATAATTTAGTCCAATAAAAGTTTGAAAGTAATGAAAATAACCTTTGGGATTTTCCAGAACATAAGGTGACATCTCCAACTGTCCAACAATCACGGCAATAGCACAAAAGTATTCAACAATGACATACATTACTTAGACGATTCAGCGTAATGAAGTTATCATCATCAAATACTCTAATGAAGGAAGAGAGAGAAATGTCTCGTTCAACTTCAGGATATACACAGTCACATCTTAAAAACGTGCATCTAAACCAACTGCAACTCTGAGAACGGGATGAATCTTGGGTTTGTAATCTACTCTCCTGTGACCACAGAGGGACGAAGAGACAGTGGTGTGGACTTAGACTCACACTGAAGTCCTGATCAACGTAAAGTGACCTGCGTCCCCTGAGAGCCTTTTTTTTGCAAACAATGAGGAGTGTGTTTAAAGATCAGAGCTCGTGCTGTCCGTCTACAATAAACAAGGCCACTTCAGCTAATGGTGGAGCCCGGCCTTTGCTTTGACTGACCCATAACCTGAACATGGGTCAAATGCTTTCCGGCTGAATCAATGGTGGCTGATGTTCCTCATTCAATTACCCATGGGTATTATTGGCCTGAATAGAGTTGTCTATCATCTGACCGGACAGGCTAACTGCTGAGGACAGAGTTACCATGATCAAAGCCACAAGACACAAAAAAGCCGTCATGCAACTGGAAGTGTGTGGTGGTGGTTAGTTCATGACGATTATTTTCTTTTGCGATAAACCTGCTGATTATTTTCTCCATTAATCGATTATTCGTTCGGTCTATTAAATGTCAAAAAGTAGTGAAAAACGGCTATCACAACTTTACAGGGCCCAAAGACACCCAGAAATATGTCATTTATAATCATATATGACAAAGGAAAGCTGCAAAAAAAACTACATTTGAGAGGCTGAGACATTCCTAAAATGATTCATCAATTATCAAAATAGTTGCAGATTCATTGTAGGAGCCAGTACTTCATTGTATATGCCACTTACAAAAATCTCAACTAAGTTCAGAAAGCTGGACACACATTTTTCTAGGTTTATTGGTTTCATTGTGGTGCTTTGTTTACATTTATTTTACTTGTACTACTAATGGCTGTATTTGTAAATAATAATAATGATGTAATGTGTTACAAAATCAGTGATTCTTCTTTAAAAAGACAGATTGCAATCAGAGAACAATATGCAAGAGAGTATACTGAACAGTGAGCATCAGTCTTTGCTGGTTCTTTGCCATGCAGTCTCTGCCATTTACACCATCTACGGGTGAGAGAGAGTGTGTGTGTGTGTGTGTGTCTGTGTGTGTGTGTGTGTGTGTTGAGTTTGAGGCAGCATGCTGGGCCTGTGTCTGACACTGCTTGAACGGTGCTTTTCTTAACCCAGCTTGAACTGTTTTTTCTTTACAAGGCCATGCAGTATTCTCGCTTGAACCGCTTACCCCTCGAGACAAAGGCTGTGTTTGTATCTGTACTCAAAATCAGCTCTACTCGTTCTCCACAGAGGAGAAGAAAAAAATACAACTAAAAACAAAAAACAGGGCCAGGCAGTGAACTCAAGGTTATCCGAGTCTGGTGCCACAATCAGAGCCCCAGTCCTCTTGTTACCATTCTGGCCTCTCGTCTTCTCTCTGGACAGATTAAGGCTGGGCTGCGAGGCGTGGAGATAGCACACACAGCTTTGCCCTTTGTCTCTTAAACAACTACATGGAAGGCATGTTTAATAGAGGCAAACATACAAGTTTACGTAATCCTTGTGTCAGGCAGGGAGACTGCTCGATTCTTACAGCACAATACTGTAACAACTTGGTCAGCAAAGAGGTTTCCCTTTAATGAGGTCAGTTTAAACACTCGTGTTAAAATTAGTATAATGTTTGTCTTGGATTGGCTTTAGCATCAAAGCATATTGCAGCAGGTTCACTTTAAATGACAAAACATCAAAGTGATTTAAATCCACAATTCAGCCGATCAGCAATCCTCGTTTCCATCCAATCACGCAGCCTTTGTGCGTGTGTGTGTGCATGTGCATGTGCGTGTGCGTGTGCGTTTCCCTTTGGTACAAGCTGTCAATGCTCTTAATATTAACAGCAACACAGCAACAAGAGTCTGCTGCACCTCCAATATATTGCTTTCTCGTTTCCGTTTCGTCTCTCTCTCTTTCTCAAAGACATTTACACATGCACACACACTCACACACATAATCAATATAGCCAAGTTCTGTAGGAGGACAGGACACGCCTCATCAATAATGGAAGTGTGTTTTGTGAAGAGTGTAAGGTTTGATTCTTCGCCTTGTGTCTTCGCTTGCGTTTTACTGGCCACCCCTGTGAGTAATAACCTGCAGACACCCAGACTCAGCCATTACAAGGAGGCAGGGCAACACACACACACACACACACACACACACACACAGAATCATGCTGCAGATGAACAGACAGACACACAAGAACACGCCACAAATGGAAACACACACAAACAGCATCTATCTACCATTTAGCAGCAGCTCATAAAGTAACACAGGCGCCTCCGGCCAATTTCCCAGCCGGAACATTCCAATTGGACACAAAAGCCTCATAAGCATGCATCCTCACACCACACAGAAACAAACACACTAAGCTAAGCTAAGGTACAAACACACAAGCAGAAACCCAGGAAAACTGGCAGCTCGCAAACAATCAGATGAGCAACGCATAAATTCACACTAAGCAGAAAATATATCAATGATGAGAGGAGAAGAATATTCAAAAGGTAAAGGAAGCACACACAACAAGCAACAAACCACAGCAGATATGCAACAATCAAAAGAAAATGAATTGCCAGCTATTTTGATAATCAATCATTTTTCAAGCAAAAATTTTCAAACATTTTCTGGTTCCGGCTTCTTAAATGTGAGGATTTGCTGCTTTTCTTTGTCACTTAATTCTTTGTTAATGAAAAGTCTTTGGGTTTTGGAAATTAAGATGCATACTAAACTATTAATGGTGAAAATAATCTGCACATTAATCAATAATTAAAATGATCGTTAGTTGCAGTAAGTCACACAGACATGAATGATGCACATCATTCGCTGCCTGCTTAACACGCAGCCATTCTGTCCAGCTATTACTTATCAGGAAATGTGTTTATTAATATTATCTGGGACTGTGGGCCGTACACCTCTTCATATTTTACACCTTCATTATCCACTGTGACATCTACAAGACCACAGGAGAAGACGGTACAGTAGCAGTGTAGGCCAAGAAGATGACCAAGTACAGGCATGCGGCGTCCACCACCTGCTAACGTGGACCTCTCCAGCGCCAATTAGGGGGTTTATACAAGAAATAATAGGGAGGTGCCATAAGACCTCCTCCAGACATGTTATAACATGTATTAAACAAATTCTTCTTTGAATAATACTTTGTATCTGATGTTCTTTTCCAAAAAAAAAAAAAAAGAGTTAAAAAATCTTAAAATCCAGAAGTCGAAGTGCTGGACAACTGGTGTTTCCTGCTTACTGTAAAGTCCCTTCTCAGTATATGTGCACCTACTGGAACAGGATTGGCTTCAAGACTATTAGTGATGTCATAAATCCTGCATGTAGCCCCGCCCCCAGAAAATGGGATTTTCAGTGAGCACATAGAAACTTTCCACTTTCAGCAGATGAATGTAAAAACATTGTTCTAGTGTCAAACTCTGCACGTACATGTACATCATTTAACTGTAGAAACATTTTTGACCACTAGGGCCAGAGTGAGCAAAATATTCCACTTTGACAAACAAAACGAGGTTTGACTCGGCTACATCTCGACTGATGATGTTTGGAGGAGAAGTCATGGTCTACACCCACTTTAAACTAACTTTTATTCCATTTAGCAATATTTTGCTTAATTATTGAGCCATTATTTGATCAGTGTAGAAACTTCTTTGTGTGAAATGTGTGTTTCTGTGAAAAATATATAATTTGAGTAACCGGGAGAGTCACTTAAAGGTCAGTAACACTGGCGCGTCAGTAGTTCACCTGTTAGAGCAGGTGTATCAAGTCTTTACTACTACAGGGCCCTTTGCTGAATGTCATGCCCTCTCTCTCCCCTGCCTTTTACTTTCTCTCTCTGCTGTGTCTATCAAGAAAACTAAGCAGAAATGCTCCAAAAAAATACTCTTCAACTTGCAATGGTGTGAAAATTCCCCCGTCTCCTGATCTCTCTACAAACAGGAATTCTAACTGACAAAGACCTCTACAGTAGTTAGTACCCTATTTAACTATCTAATGCAAAATCTAACATTATGCTATTTTACTGGCAATAGATTTATTTAAGTTTAAATATCAGAATGTGATTATTAGCATCAGTGCGTTTGACAATGCAATAACTAGAATTAACACCGAATCATTGTGTGCTTTGAACAATGCTCTATGGTTTAACAAAATAACTGCTCCACAGATTTATTCACGGGATAAGGACTAGTGAAATATTACCAATTCTTTGTTTCGGGTTAATATGCCATTTCAGTCATAATATGATTCACTGTGTTTTCTGCCTGTGGTGTCACTGATCTTGTGCTTCTCTTCACAAACACTGTTCCCAAAGTGAAATTCATCCTGCCAGAGGCATTATCACCTGACCTTGTCCACAAGAGAGAAGACAGGGCGTGTGTGTGTGTGTGTTTATACGTGTGTAAGCAAGAGAGTGTGTGTGCATTCATGCGTGCATCCATGCGTGATTTACAACTGTGTGAGCAAACTGCCAATGGGCACATACAGCAGCGGCAGAGAGGGGTTTGTCCGGCTTACCAAAGATATTTGTGGAATGTCCTTTCTTGGCGAGGGGCTTTAGTTCGTTGTGACCCCAGCCGTACTGTCTGTAGCTGTCCCATGCGTGCTTCATCATCTGAGAAGAGACAACAGTACAGCATGTTAGAAGATGTGAAGCATCCAGACTGGAAAGACAAACCCTGCAACTCGTATGGTTGTACCTCGAAGTAATGGCTCGGTAATGATGACGTTTAAATGTGCATCATCATTTTACTTTACTCTGATATAATTAGAATTTCTGTTCTAACAGCTGCAGTCTCTGGAATTATTCAAGCAACACACACACCTGTGATGGTTTGTAGAAGAGCACATACACATGTAGATATTATAATGAACACACATATATATCTTCACTCTTTGTATTTTGCTTTAGCGCATTAGCTCCCAGCCTCCTTTCTGGTTTTGGATAGAACAAAATAAGATGCTATTCTTTATATGACCTTTGAAAGGAGGCTGAAAGAGATCGGAGAAGCGGATGAGGATAAAAAGAGCAAGAGATTGTGAGATGAGCCCTGACATGGAGGCTGATGCTGAGAAGAGGCGCTCCAGGGCAAACGGAGAAGACGACACAGCCAAGGAAGGAAAATGTGCCAGCTTTAACCGAAGCACTGCTGCTCACATTCAATTTCAAACCTTTTTTCCTCCTCCTGTCTGGTTCTATGGACATCTGTTGCTTTCTTTCTCTGTATTGTCTGTGTACCTGGCTGCCTTCCTATCTGCCAGCCTCACTCTCTCTACATGACTATCAGCTTGTCGCATCATTTTGACCTTGATGACGACGATGAATGTTCTTATTGTGTTTATTTTGTCGATAAATTACCATTATTTAACTACTGTATGCACCCTTTCATGCCCAGTCCTAAAGTCTAAAGCATCTTTCACACATAGTTCCTGTTAAATTACTGGAAAAACCTTTCAGGCATCGCTACTGATATTCACTATTCACAAATGCCGCTACATTCAGAAACACTTCCGTCTTGCGCTTTTTCACACATGCTACAGCAATGGCGGAACAGATGGGCAATGGGCCAGACCAGGAGATGGTGGTAATGCAACACTTCTAAACATGCAACACCATTAAACAGAAGAAGAAGAAGCTAGGGCAAAGCGGGATGTACGTGTACACTGAGGAAGACGACTCTTATTATATTTATGAACATGGCGGCGAGGAGCTTTTCTTGCCTAAGTAATCTATTTAATATTCAGTTCTCAAGTCACCCGCAAAAGCATTGGCAGGGCAGCTGTAGACAAGTCGTGGATTTTAATACGCCATCAGTGGAGTCTTGTGATTGGTTCGCTCGCTCGTCAGACGGACATAAGCCATTACGTGATTTTACCCGCAACGTTGGTGGTACAGATCTCCCTGAATATCGAGCATTCACACATGACCCCATGCATGAAATGTTCCAGGGCTTATGAAGCTCCCCCTGAAC
The DNA here is from genome assembly GCA_036024295.1 of Nannoperca obscura. Lineage (NCBI taxonomy): Eukaryota > Metazoa > Chordata > Actinopteri > Centrarchiformes > Percichthyidae > Nannoperca > Nannoperca obscura. The sequence continues at coordinate 40,607 of JAVQJL010078200.1, forward strand.
GTTTTCAGATTTAGCGACCTACATGTGTGTGTGGTAAGAGTAAGGACTAACTATGTGCACTCTTGGTGAATAGATGAACAATAGCAATGAGAATTACTTACTTAGTGTTCTACGAGAGGGGAGTGGAGAATGAGTAGTGTATGTGCTACCTGCAGTTATTGACATGCCCGCTCAGTCACAGGGGTCATATTAAATTCATGGGGGTGGTACAGTATCTCTGCACCAGCAAATCTCTACCTGTGTGTTTGTGCATCTGTTCCCCTGTAACTGTGTTAATTTTGCAATGTGCTGAGAGATCCCCAAGAGCTCAGTATAAGAGAAATTCTGTGTGCTCTGCACCTGGCAGGATAGTAGAAACTAAAACACTAAAAAAAGCTATCAGCAACACACACACAGCTAGAGCATTGTATCACATACCAGGAGGCCGCTCTGTGATAACCTACCTAACGATCAGCCACCTTGTGTTTCTCTCCTACCAAGCTATGCCCGTTTCCCTAGCTGCCAGCATGTCTGCCTGTCTAACTGCTTGCCTCTTTATGTCACCGTGTGAGGATGACTATCCAGATCCTCCTCCAGCTCTCTCTCTCTCTCTCTCCTTGGAGAAGGCAGGCAGCCAAGCTAATAAAGACAAGGGCCAGGAGCTTCATTGTGTTCTTGGCCTCATGGTTTTCCATGACGCACTCAATGGACACACCAAGGACTATAAATCAAATTAATACACACCATGACATGAACACTTAAACACTGGCTGGTTCCCTGTGATCTGTGTTGATTGGATGCTTCATCAAATTTTGATTGGCCCATATGCCAAGGACAAGCACGACGGTGCAGGCTGCTTGACAATGTTGACAAACTGCTTATTTAAAAAGGACCTTGGAATACTAATTGAACATTAAGCTACAAAATTCTGTGATTGATTCTGACAGCTACCTCTTGCCATCACAGCATCTTGGGAGGCACAAGGAAAGGAGGGGAAAGATTGGTTCGCATCTGCCAAAGTGGCGAGTTCATTCCACAATTACAACTGAACCACAGCAGTAATCACTGCAAAATTGGCTGCAAAGAAAAACTTAAATAAGCTCTGATGGGGAACGTTAAACCTGCATTAAAACCGAATCAAATGGCTCAGTGTAATGTCAAAAGGTCACCAGTAGTGCCAAAACCCAAGACAATTACCATCCAACTGTTTTAGCTAATTGCCTGCTGTATGGATTTACAGCCTGCTGTACAGTTAAATCTGACCACTTTAGAATTTTTGTTAAATGATGCATCTTCTTGTTCAGCTCTTTGAGATACAAGCCATAAGTTAAAGTAAACTATGACAGTTTTACCCTGAGACAAGGCTATCTAGATCTAGAAAGAACTTTGGGGTGTGTATTCTTAGCAACAAAAAGTAAAAGTAAGGAGTTCTGTGTGTTTCATTACTGTGACTCTTTCTAACCAAACTGGAACATTGTTTTGAATGTTTTAAGGCGTATTATCATATTGAATTTCTTGTTAGTATGGGCTGCATTCACAGTGTAGGCATATGCATTCATTTTTGTCTTAAGTCTGTGAAATGCCCAAGCCTGGAGGTTATTGTGGACTTTTTCCATCATTTGTCATACAACATGTTTAATTGAACATTTCAGTGACAGCAACTCTACAATGAAATGCTGTTTCAGCCCCAAAAAGAACTACTGAAGATCTGTATTCTGTGTTTAGCGGTTATCTACCTGCTAAACCTGAACAGATCTTTAGAAAATATTGTATCCCCCACGAGACTGTGCATGCATTATTGTCTCCAGTTGCAAACAAGAAAAATATCTCAAGCTATGCCTTTGAACTAAACTGAATACAAATCCCTGGCCTCTATCAAAACCACTGCAGTATTTGCATTTAATAAACCATGCTCCACCCACGTGCATATCAAAGGTTCCCATCCTGCATCACTTGTGTTGACTTTGTGCCCCACTGGCTTCTCCGTCACACTCCGCTGTTACTCCCAGTTAGTCCTGGTGGTGGTTGGTCCTCTTGTCAGTTAGTACCCAATGTGAATTACTACATCTGGGAGTGTGGAGCTTGACGACAACCAGCAGCTTGTGGTGTAGGATGAAGAGAGGCTGTTCAACCCTGACAACTCTCCAAAGTAACACAGACAAACACAGTCTGTTCCTATGCATGATTCATCATCTTATCTGTGGCAGCTGCTTGGTAAGGCTTGGAGTCACTGTCATTCTTTCCACAAATATATACTTTACAATACTTTGGAAAATAAATTTATCTACTATTCACATTCTGTCAATAACTTAACTATATTAATTAGGCGCTACAGTAAAATTCACTTTTTAACTTCCAAATGAAGTCTCAACAATTTAATGGTATCAGCTCATAGATATTGTTAATAAGTTTAGCATTAATCATTAAGTTATTAAGTATTTTTGCCAATACCAGTACTGAGATGACGAGGTTTTTCATTGTATCTAACTACCACCATGTGTAGTTTCTCCTTTGTGGTCTTGATAATGTGGCCCAAGTCTGTGGAATAGCAATGGTTAATAGCCTGGAGTAAAAGTTAATATCAATCTGCTAATGATTTTTCCTTTTTAGCCAAAACAAGACCCACATGAATATAAACAATGTTTGGCAAGACGGGACTCATTGTCAAACACTGCTCACTTTCGTGGACATTATTTATTTTGGTTGCTTGGATTGATTGGGAAATCTGTCAACCTGCAAAGTGTGCAGATAATTGTATCTGCAGATGCAATTATTTGCATGAATGAAACACACCTTTCCTCGATCTTTTGGTTCATGTGTGTTTGTTGAAATGAAATCATGCAGGACTACATTAGCCAAAGCTAGCCTTATTGGCTAATTCAGTCCTCTGAGCCTAATTAGCTTACAGTTAGGAGCATGTGCAATTTGTTGGATTGACTCACAAAGAGACACATTGCTATTTTTATCCATCATTTTAAGGCCAGACCATCTCTGGCGTCTGGAGGTGACCCCAGAGACGAACACAGTATCATCATCAATCAGTCCTGTCACCAGTTCAAACACATATACACACACATTCACAATCACATGTGTTATCTGTGTCTGAGGCGTATAGGACAACTTAATAAATCATGCCATGTCTTATTCTCCGCCTGAGAGGATTGGGGAAGATTGTCACTGCAGATGTCCGTTATCTCCTCCTGTGGTGATCTGCTTATTTCTATGTGGCCAAGGCTCTATATTGCTGCTGTAAATTTATTAATCATGCCACGTTATACGCTGAAACTCGCTTTGGAACGAACTGGCAGCCCACGAGTGGCCCTGTGTTATTAAGGTCAGAGTCTGAGGGAGATTAAAAACCGCTCTCCCCTCCCGTTCCCCATCGATTGACGAGTTTGAGAGTGAAAAGTGAAGCCTACAATATGGTGCTGGGTTTGATGAGAAAGGCAGCAGCGTTTCTCATGTGATGAATGTATTTGGCCGGCCCGAAACAATTGTTTGGACTGCATTTGGACATTTTTTGAATCAATTAAATAAAATACAAAGTGCAGACTGATTTAAAAGTCTGCCAGAATGGTGCAATAATGTGCAAGTGTGAGATAGATCATCTATATACTGCTGCTTTGCAGAAATCTCTCAATGCTTAATGCTGCCCTGTGGTCAACCACACCAGATAAACACTCAACCTGCCATATGGCAACACTTAAGCCATTGGCTTAACATTTTATAATATACACAAGAGCCTAAATTGTGCATTAATGCAAATTCAATTAAATCTTTCATGCACAGCAGTCAGAGCTTTAATATGACTTAAAATCTAAGTTTTCACAAGGTTGCCCTTGCTCTTAATATCCAACAAGATTGCAGTCTAATAGGAGCGCTGACCTTCACAATGGCAGCCAATTGCTCGCTTGCTGCCTGCTGTAGAAAAGAAGCACAATCTGCCCCCAGCCATCTCTTTCCTGAAGGACCAACAGCTGTGATTCATGCACACCTTATCCCAGGTGTGCCACGGTCTCATGCACACACACACACAATTACAATGTCCAGACAGAGACAACCACAGGACGGTGAAATATTCATAAATCCCTTTTGGCTGAGAGCAAGGCCATTACTTTTGCAATTGTTTGAAGAAAAAAAAAAAGTTTTAAATCAGCTTAGCTCCAACGAAAGGGGCACACAGTGAAAAGGTTTTGGAGGTCTGGGGAGCTGAGCTGGAGTTATGTGCTGCTCTGACTGACCTCCAGAGTCAGCTTGACTGATTTAAAGCACCCATCCGCCTGCCCTCGTCTTTCTCATCTCCTTCCAACTCACCCCATGGAGGCTTCCTATCTGGCTTAACGGCGGGTCTTTCAGAAGATGCATGAGGGTGGCGAGAATGTGACATCTGAATTGCCTCTTGCAGTAAATACATTCATGGCACTTAGGCAGAGGGTGGCAATAAATTCCCCATGAAATCGAGACAGTAAAAGAGTCTAGATAGGCTGTTTTTATACCGATCCCAAGCCAAGAGTTCAAACAGATAATAGCTTAGGATACGGTTACCACAGCGTAATGTGTGGAAGCTACAATCTAACAATTCTCTCCTCTCATCATGATGTCAGTTCTATCTAGTTCTGGATCAAAAATGTGTTTAAATTGTTTTTGTTCCAGGAGACAATGAACATGTCTAAAAAGCCAAGTGATGATGATAAGTAACCACTAGAGATTCTGCTGAACTGTTTATAGGTAGCTATTCTTTTAATACAGTATCTCTGCTATAGTGGATGATGCTCCGACCTTTATATTACCTTTATTTAGTCAATGACCTTCAAGTGTTAGGTATTTTGACACTTCCATCTGTTGTTTATTGGCTATACCTGTGCTGTAAGTGCCAAGCATGTGTAGATCCATTCTAAATTATGTATTCCAGTAGAGCTTGTAATGTAATACATTACATTTCAATTTTTTATTTGGATAGGCAGAGCAAGGGGAGCAATTGATTATTTAAATACCTCATTTCCATTGGTTGGGCCACCAAAAAAGGCCCCTTCCAAAATAGATTTCATACACAGAGATCCCTGCATCCTGTTAATCCAAGCTGAAAGGGTATCAATGAGTCATCCGATCCCTTTGTAAGATCAAAATTAGAACTTAAAAGAACATATTTCCCCAGTGAGCATATTTGAAAGGTAGAGGATGAGTCATCTTACGTATTAAATGCAAAATAATATAATACTTGTGTTGGGACTGGGTTCACGTACATCATATGTATTGTATGTGCATAGTGTTGCTTTGAGTGGTTACATCTTTCACTCTCTCAAACTAGCCATGCAGCAAGATCAATCAATTATTTCCAAATATTAGGTTTAATTGTGTCTTTTCAGATTTCTCTGAAGTTTCACAGAAGCATAGGAACATTGTATTGAATATATGTTTACACGTGGTGGAGAAGGCATCAGCCTGTTCACATTTAAGTATAATTAGAAAATCAGTGCTCTATGTCTACATAAGCAGATGTCTGCAGGGTAGAGAGAGGACCATGCATACTGTATTATGATAACCACTTAGCTGATGGTTTCTCCTATCCCTATTCCATCAGGCCATTGATTGATTCAAATTTGGCATGGTGATTACATGGTCTTTACTAAATGTTGGTGAATGTGAACTGTCATTGTAAAGCATTATAGATTAAATATGTATATTACAAAATAAAATAGATAACACTTTTCTTCACTGGAGCAGTTGGGGGTTAGAGCCCTAAACGTCACTAATGTTGCTCACTAAGGCCAGATGAAGCTACAGTTGCTTCACAATAAATCAATCAAATATTCAAATACTGTCAATGCACATGTATACGAAATTCAACGAAATTTGTGTTCTCCCATTTGATTGATAAAGGCCTTCCAATAGATTAGTGAAGTCATGGAAGTGTTATGTTTGCACTGGGTTAACTGCAGACTTGATTACAGCTGCCACAGGTTTGAGTCCTGTATTCATGTTTCCTGGTTGCTGATGGAGATTTGTGTGTGCTTGGTTGAGTTAGTTGGAGAAGCACTAAGGAATCACAAAATATGTCTTTATTAATGCTAAAAAAATAAATGCTTGTATACCTTATAATGCAGATGCGCAATGTCTAAGTGGGCCTGGGAAAGCAGGTTATAAAACCCACAAATGATACCTTTTTCTGATATATTAAATTTAGTATTTAATCCTATGTTCACCCCTAGCTAATATAATTGAATGTTCTCACCACATTAAAAATTAAGCATCCCACACAAGCAACATTTCTGCTGGGTACTGAGAAACTGCAGTAACCCACTCCCAATTGCAGCCTCCACCTTGCTCTCTGGGAGCCAATACTGAAATATCAGTCAGCAGAGTTGTAAACTGTTTTCTGCCCTGCCTGCTTGCTCTTAAGAAAAGAAAAAATGTAGTTAGATCTATGATGCCCTTGCATGTCGGCTGCTTCTTCTTTATCTCTTGCAGTAGTGCACAGTTAAAATGACAAAGCTGTCAAGCAAACTGTCCTAATTATTCATGATATACAGATAAAGACATTCACACGTGCTCGCACTCTGATACACACATACATACAAAGGTAGACACAAAAGAAAAGGGGAGAAAACGGTGAAACATATCGCCCCGTCAGTCCTGTGATCTTGCTCACTGATCCAGACGAAGAAAGGAAAGGATGACCCTGGTAGTAGCGGTTAAAAAGGAAACTAAGCTGGGGGTAGAGATGTTCTTCTGCGCCGGCAGTCCAGATGGACAGAAAGCCATTTTGGGGTGATCCAGTGCTCTGCCAGCTTCACTGTGACTCCCTCTCCATCACCCGAGTTCTAATTGGAGACGCTCATTATGCCTCTCCTATACTTACAACGACTGAGATGCTTTCTGCCTTACACCCAGTGCAGGAATTCACCAGCAGTCAAACACAGTTTAGCTCTTAGGTTTGACATAAGCTATCGACATGGGGGTGGATGTGTATATACAAATGAATTGACCTGCACAGGGTGCACTGTTCACATGTACTGTGGGATAGAGGCAAATAAAAAACAACACCTACATGTTCTGGCTTGCGCTCATGAGAATAAATTCTGCATTTCATTTCATTTGTCAGAGTTTGTGATCAGAGTTATTTCATTAACTGTGTTAGTGCTGCTGCCTTCTGACAGCCTTTTTCCACACAGCATGAACAATATGACACAAACGCAGCATTAGTGAAACCATACGGACAATGTAAACGGCTGTACCTTATGTACCAATATCATACCATGATAGCAGCCATGCACAACCACTGGATAGATCACATATGCCACTTTTTTAAAGGTTAATGGCAATATTCAGGAATACATTTAGCAGCTAGGAGTCTTTTTGGCATATAGAACCAGACATAATGTATAGATACATTATATACATACTTCATGTCTTCTGCAGTGGGGATGAGTTGTCAATTATCACCTCCCTATCACCTGCTATGTGATTGCCTCACAAATAAACTTGTAGCCCAGCCGCATGTTTAAAAAGAAGTAAAACATATACAACAATAAAACAAGTGCTTTTACATTTTCCAGAAAGCTTCTTTCAGACGACTGATGTGCTGCTGCGTTTGCTGCTGTGTTCCCAGCTTCACATCTGACTACGGTGAGTTTTCAGAACTTCTAGCAGGACTACGTCAGTTTGTTGTTGCCACCTAATTGTATGGAAACGTATTTCCAAGTTACGGCCTTCCCCTCTTGAGGACTCGATTCAAGTCTAAACTTTTGTAAAACTGCGGGAATTCAGACAAACGCAATATTAGCTTTTCCTCCATTTTGACTTCCATGACGGTGTGGTTGCCTCTTTCTATTAGCCACGCAGGAATTCATCACAGCGAAAACACGTCGTGGTGCAAGCCATTAGAAATAATGGGTTTTAGAGCAGTGGTGCCGCTGTTGCATTGTGTCTGAAAGGGCCTTGACAAGGCGGAAATAGAGGGTTGCAAAGAACATGAGAAGGGTCAGAAAGAGATATTAGGGTTAAAACAATCAAGAGAAGGGAAAAGGGTGATAAGAAGAAGAGCGAGCGAGAGGGAGAGAAAGGGTTAACTGCAATGATAAGAGTAAAAGCAAGAGGGGGGGGGAATTAGAAAGAGAGACAGCACAGGGGAATGATGAAAGCTGAGCTGTGCCCTACCCCTGAGGCGATTGTGCTGCAAACACACACACACACACACACACACACACACACACACACACACACACACACACACACACACACACACACACACA
>JAVQJL010078205.1:0-26557 GCA_036024295.1 Nannoperca obscura
TATTTTCTACTGTTTATTATTCTTTTTTCAATAACTTTATTGAGCATTGTAACTGTATCAAAAAGCAATTTCCCTTCTGGGATTAATAAAGTATTTCTGATTCTGATTCTGATTCTGACAGGACGTGTAGCAACATTAACAAAGGGGGACAGGGTTATGGAAACGATCAATTGCTAAATTAATTTCAGATACATTAAGTACAGCTTAGCTTTGTGCTCCTGATACTACATGTTTAAACCAAAGTGACTTTAAGTGAAGAATTTGCTTTTGAATCAGAGTGAAGACATCTGTTTCCCCTTTGTGAGAAACAATGTACACTTACATCAGTCTTTCAACAAGATTAGACTCAACAACCGATCTGGAGCAATGTGGCTCAGTCTGCATGAGTTCCATCTCACATTGTCCATGTAATGTGCACCTCTTGCCATGGAAGATACCTTGGTGCAGTACTGTACATAGGATTTGCATGAATTCACCAGAAAGCACAATGAAAGACTGGGACTATTTGGCATCCTGCACCGTCTGTGCATTTCCAAAGCAAACAGTCTCATTCCAACAAAAATACACGCTCAAGACATTAGTTGGAAAAAACAGTATATATGAAACAAATATAAACTTTTCTGTATATAATAACAATAAAAATAAACTATTTTTACAGCACCTTTCACACATGAATGCAGCTCAATGCGCTTTACAGTACAATTTACATAAAATGAAATAAAACCAAAGTAAAGTTGCACAATAGGAACTAACAAACAAAAAGACTAAAGACACTCCACGCACAACCACGGGAGAGAGAGGCGCCCATTTCACACAACCCCTCTTAAGTGTCTGCCCAGGAGTGGCTGAGTTCACAGGCCTCCGCAGCCCCCAGCAGAACTCGATGGCCTGGGCCTCCAGGCTGAATCCTCCACTCTCTCCTCCTCACTGTGATAAAGCATGTGGTGCAGCTCTCTCTTGAGTCGCAAAACTACAGCATAAAACAGGGGTCAAACCTGATAAATTGCACAATAAAATTATTTTATAGTAAAAAATGTAAATGTTTAAATAAAATGCATAACAATCAAGCCCAATAAAACAACATAAAACAGGGACATCAAAATAGATGAAGAACCAGTCACTTGAAAGCTAAAGTGAAGAAATATGTTATTTGGCTTTCTTTTAAAAATATTTAGTGAGTTTACTTGCCTAATAACTATAGCTTTGGGGCGTAGTAAAATCTCCAATTGTCTCACAGTTGTTGCTGGAAACCACTAATAATCCAGCAGCAGATGATCTCAGTGCTCTTGAAGACAGGTTTCTAACAAGGGGATTAGCGATGTAGCTAGGTCCTAGCTCATTAAGGCCTAAGTTTATTAATAGGACACCTTGAAATAATTTCAAAATGATACAGGAAGCCAGCGTAAAGCTGCTAAGATGGGACTAATGTGCTAAATAAATATCAACATATTATCTTTACCTCTTAATCTTTAAAAGTGCCCTGAGATTACTTTGTTATAAAATGGCGCTATATAAATAAAATTGAATTGAAAAATTGAATTTACAAAAGGAGTGTATTTGCACAGAAAGTATCTTGCTAATGAAAGAAAGATTGGATATTGGCCTATAACTGGTAAGTGCATTACAATCTAGCTTGGGTTTGTTTAATAAAGGTTTTACAACAGCTGTTATCTTGTTATTGAAGAATAAGGCAAATTCTTCACATTTTGATGCAGAAGACTGTGGAGGGGTGGGGGCAGTGTTTTAGTAGCTGGTCACTAGTGCCGAATAATCTTCTACAATTTCCAGCATTCTCTGTAATAATCTTTGAAATGTAATCCTTTCTAGCCAAAACGTATAAATCCTTCCCACATTCCACCTGTGTTTCCCTGGCTGTCGCCCTGCTCGCTGCTGTCCGAGGATGTCAGAAAGGTCATGGGATTGCAGCAAAGTATGGCACAGGGGGCCTCCGAAACATGTTAAACCAGACCAGGTGGGTTTGGTGATGGTATGCCACTGGAGGAATGTATCTGTCAGCGTTGAACTTGTCCGGTGGGAATCACCCCCGGAATGTGTTAGCGTCACAGCTGAAGGTGTCGGCATCAGTTGACAGAGTGGGACTGGTGTGTGTTTGTGTGTATCCTGCAGCCTAAACCTGCAGCGTGCATTGTACATCAGTGTGGGTGTGCATGCATATGTCAGTATGAGTAGTGGGGGTTGATTTTGATGATAAAAACAAATTTTTACAAAATTGGTAATATCGGTCTCCATAAAACATAGCCTAAAAACTCCATTATTATTTGTATTATTATATTAGATTACTTTAAGAGAATTTGTTTTTATTCTATCTAATAAAAAAGATTTATGTCCCTACGTGCACAAGTGTGCACATGTGTCTCTCTGTCAGAGGGGTGTTGAGGGATTATGAAGAGGCCCATGTTAGGACAACACCAGGCTCTCAATGTAGCCGTCTGACCTCTAAATGCACACCAAAGAACCCAGGGGTCGTGACCCCGTGGTGTCCGGGGACCAGTTGCTGCGTAGGTCCTCTCTCCTCACGACAGAGCAGGGGAGTCATAGCATGTGACCGCACCACTTGCTTCAGATGTCAGGGAATAATTTACTGCGGCCCTTTTATGTCACACCAACAGCAATCGCTGTGACAAATGTTACACCTCCTTATACAGCGAGATTGTATGTGTGTGAATAACATGCTTAGTATTTAAATAAAAAATATATAAACCTCTTTTATAATGAAGCATATGGGCATTTAATTTAATTTGAAAACATTTGCAGGTTTCTTTTTTTCTCTCGACCTGGCAGCTCTTTGGGAAATAGTGCCCGTGAGTAAGTGGAGTTAGTTTGGCAGTCCAAAGTTTCAGTCTAAGCAAATCATCTTACGGTTCTGTTTTTAAAGGATTACCAAAACCAGGTGGTCCGTTCCCACTGACCTCTGAGATTTCTCACATCCAACCTTTGAAAAGCCTCATGAAAGAAAGTGTGTGGCTGCAGCCCTGATGGGTGTGTGCATCACACACTGGTTTCTGGAGCATCGTTGCCCAGACTCACCACCATCAGCCCGCTTACGTCACAGAACCCCGCCACAGAGATCTTGTCTCTTTTTTTTTTCCATCCATTTCTAAGGAAGTCCTCGTTCAAACAAACTCTTCTAATGCCAGAAGCATTTTTTTCTGTGAAATGCTTCTGTGTCTCTTTTGGACAAGCTGCAACATGCTGTCAAAGAAACGCCAGTCAACATGATAACAGTGGAAGATTAGCATCCCAACTGAGGCTGCAGAAGTGAGAAAACAGGAAGTGAAAAGGGTTTGAACGAAGCTCAAATGTGTCCTACATACATCTGCGTGCTGTAGTTGGTCGAAACGTTTGTCATCTTATCTTCATCTCCATCGACCACTAGGGCCTGTAAAGTCCCCAACTCATGTAACTTTTTATTACACCCTGGGGTTTAATAGCTTGCTGTCTGCCGTACACAGTTCCTCCAGTCAGCGCCATAACCTCTGACTATCAGTCAGCATGGTACGTGCTGAGCTTTAAAACACAACATCTGCATTCCTTCCATTCTCAGGCCCAATCTGACAGCAGCAGCCGAACACGACACTGCAGACAAACCGCTGCTGTCACTCCCAATAGAAAATACTGTTGGAAAGTTCTGCTGTGTTTTCCACAAGCATTTGGCATTGTGTAGTCATTTTTGGTGTCGAGGCATACAGAAAATTGCTCAGTGAGGTCAGCAGAGCACTGATTCTGACCAAAGTGCAGTGTGTTATTGCGTCTTACATTCAGTTCACTTGTCATGTCTGTGTGAAACTCCGCACCAGACAATTTGCATGCACATCCCAAACTGGACCCTAAATGTACCCAGGCAAATAAGTCTGTATAGAAAAGACTTTGTGTCAGCCTAGTTTTAAACCATATGATTATTTCTTCATCATTGTTGTAAGAGCTCCCTCTATTGGAAAAGTCAAGGAACTGCAGAACCAATCATTTACCAGAGGTAGGAGGGGATTTAGTTAAAGATCTGAACACTCAATACTTATATTAAAGTCTTATTGCAAAATATTTTTTAAAACTATTGCGTGATCAACATCCTGCTGTTTGTTAGTTCAAGCATTGTGGTTTAAACTTGGGTGACGCCAGTCAATTGTTTAGCTGAGGTGAGCCACCCAAATCAAGGTGTGTCACGTCAGGAGCAGTCTAATTAGTAGGTGGCGGTTCACAGCATATTCACTTGTCATAGTAGAAAGGTGTAACTAATAACATTAACAATGGCTCTGTTCCATTTAGATGTCCCAGTAAGCCGTGAAAGAGAGCCACGTTAATGTTATTAGTTACACCTGTGCCTTTTAGTGTTTGACAAGTTCAAATGTCTGCTGTGAAAAAGATCTGTTATAGCCGCACTAAATATAAACGGCTTTTGCTGTGTGAAATAGTACCTCTGTTCTTTTTTACGTAAAGGTTTATATTGTGGTTCACAAAAGTGTATTTATTTTTTGTGATGGTTCATCAGGTGTTCTTTGAGGTTCAACTTAGCTATAAAAGACTTCCTAGGCTAGACTTTGACTACTCATACATTTGATTGATTATATCTAATCAATTAATCTAATTAGGTTTGTTGAGAAATGTTGTTAACATACTTCCTAGCATGCATTGTATTCTGGTGAACTCTGTTTCATTAAATGAACAAGGCAGTTTATAGTTTTCAGTTGAACAAACTTCAGTTTTACTAGATGAAAGAGCCCAGATCAGCCTAAACTGCTAGGCATTTTTATTCACGTTTTTTAACCTGTTAAACTCTTCAATTCACCCTTAAATTACACCTTTAACTTTAAAAACGTTTTTATTAAGGACTGCATTAGGCTATGCATTTGTTTATTCCAATAACACCTCACAACAGTGTTAGCTACATTAGCTACATGATGCTAACACTGAGTGAGACATTGAAATACAAGATCCGTGTTTCTTACAGCTACATTATTTTATCAAATGGTAATCTTCACTAGGATTTAAACACAGCTCTGTGTGTTTGAAGAGTGGTCACAAAACACACGTTTGTAAAAACACACTTCTGACGCCTTGTAGAGGTTAAAAACCGACACTCAGTTGCCAGTTTAGTAACATTACAACTAGCTAACACTAATGTAGGCTAACACAGCAGACCTGCCAGAAATCACTTCATGAATGATGTAATGTTCCGTTTTTATTAAAGCCGTTTTAGAGAAGTGTTTCTTATAGACTGTAGGACTATTTGTGTTGGTGTTTGTACCTCGTTAAACTGGGAGGTGTTTTTTAGTATTGTATCTCCTCTCACAGAATCACATTGGATGCGTTTCATTTTTCCACCACCAGATGTCGCCGCGCGATGTCGTCTCGCGATCGCGAGACAAGAGCAGGCTACGATGAGATACAGAGAACAGGTTGCGTCGTTTTCTATGTTATGGAGCCATTTGTCAGCCCATAAATACTGTGTTAATGACCGGTTCAGCTCATGAAATTTACACATGTATCCTCCCCTAAACTCTACTCTAGTGTGTGTGTGTGTGTGTGTGTGTGTGTGTGTTTCAGATGGTTTGGCTCAGCACCTCTCCGTTGTCGGACTTTGTTTCATGCAGTTATGATTCATGATACCTTAAATTACACGTTATATTATTGTCCACTGCACTGCCAAAATTTTAAGGGAATCAAGATGAGAAAGGGCATTATGTGAAAACAACCTCAGCTCTTTGAAGCCGTTTCAACCTCTCCCAATGAAAAACACGCTCCGCTCTGTTTTAACACTCTGAATCATGCGAACGGCTTCAGTTTTTTTTCTTCCTCACCGAGATAAGAAAACATTTCAACTGAAGTAGCCCGTAACAGCTTCATCTAAACCCTGTTTCTGACCTGCGCGGATGTGGGTTCATTTATCCAGAATGATCCAGTGAGATCCCCCAGGCCTGTTTAGTTCCTGCAGCCAAATGATGTTATTACACCAAGTCCTTGGTGGCTGCTCACTCTCCCACTTATTCATCTGCGATACAAAACAAATACGATCTGTACAATGGCTGTTTTTGTTAGATAGCAGATTTGTTATTGTTAAAGTGTGTGCGTAATGTGTCTTCTGTGTGAAAAATAAAGGCCTTATTGTTTCCATATTTAGCCTTTTTTTATATATATATAAAAAGAAACCGAGAAAAACACCTTAGACTGAGCCCAAAATTTAATGTTGCGTAGCTTTTATGATGGGGGTTCTTACAAAATTACCAGAAATAAAAATTGGAGGCCATATCTGTAAATTTAACATCGGGAGGCATTCAAATACCAGCTGCGTGCGTGCGGGACACTTTGGTGCATTACTGGCGCTGTAAATGTCTTGTCCATCATCGTGAGCCGTTTGTCCCCTGAAATGACTCCCGACACGTGGCTTTCCGGGTTCTGGTGTCAGATGATCTGGGAAATATAGTGCAATACCTTCAGCTTTTGTAGTGATTTGACGCTCCTGCACTCGCCTTATTGAAACCACACAACGCGCACGGGCCTGTTTCCAATCTGAAGACATGCGTGATGAATTTGGGAAATCATCTGCAGATTTGCTGGTACCGTATAGCCCACCCAGTCCGGACCCAAGCCCCCTGTGCCCCGGGGTATCAATGCGATTAGAGGCAGGAAATGTGGGAATCCCCAACAAAGGACTCCATCATTAAACACAAACAACCAGAGGCCTCCCAACAATACCAAAAGCGCCCTCCTCTCCTGACTTCTCTTTAATGTCTGAGCAAGTGAAAATCTATTACTTTCATTCCAATATTATCATTCTGCTCTCAGTTGCCCATTATTAAAGAAGATAATCCGACGGGACTTTGGTTTGGGCTCAGAGACTGTTGGGTTTCTGACGCAGAAATCTCAGGTTCTACAGGCTGCACATCAAATATTATTTCTTCTCCATTTCACACATGGTGATGTTTATCTATATTTCTCTTAGCCCGAGTGCGACTCCTGTAAGTTAACAAAAAGGCACACAATTCTTATCAGTTTCAAGACATCCCCATGCAGGTAACAAATTATTATTTTCGCAGCAGCGCAAGATCCCCTGTTGCACGTCTGAAAACGTGTAATTGTGCGTCAAGTGCGTGCGTAAAGAGCGGCTGCAGAAGCCTTGGAGGTGGATTAAGGTTTAAGTGCCTGCCTCACGTAGTGAAGTGTTGGGGGATTTTCCCCCTCAGTCTTTAAATTCAGAATGGTGATCTGATGTCCCCGAAGTGTCTCTCGTCTTATTTGGAAATTAAAATGTATTTATGTTCCTTTTATTGTCTCTTTCCATCACCACTGTACATTTTGACATTTTGTCTTTTCTATGTTGCTTTTATCCACTGTCCTTGTTTGGGGGTATAAAAATCTTTTTAACTTTCAACAAATCTAATCCAGCTTTTTTACGCAGGATTCCTTCTCATGTTTAAAGTATTGTATTCAATCTGCTTTTAGGGCGAAGAACATAAAAACGGAATCATTTTTTGGACAATAAAGATATATCCTTATATTTCAGGAGAAGCCTAAAAACCGTGAAATTATCATTTTTAGACGTGAACTATGAAACTAACATCTCGCTCTTACTTCACTTTATTCATATTTCTCGTCGCAATTTTCCATTTTTGACGCAACTCTGAAATGAACATCATGAATAAAAAAGTGAATTCGTGTCTAAAAATAGTCTTCTTCTGATCTCCTGCTCATTAGGATGTTTTCACTGAATGGATTTCCAAAGTCCGCGTCGACTTGGCACAGACGTGCTGGTGATGAGAGTGCACCGGGTGGCTGGTATAGGCCTCCTTGGTACCCTTTGCGTCGTTTTCATTGGTCAGGATCCTCTTCCTCGCGCCTCGGCGTGACATCACATCCACCCGACCCACAGGAAAGCAACAGAGACTACAGATGATGCTGGACATATCGGAGGACGAACACGGTTTTGCGCTTTACGCACAGTCGCTCGCTGACCGTCGCTTATAAGCACCGAAATAAAGGATATGAAGGATACTGCGATGCGGTTTGGAGAGTCTGTTTTTTGAAAAGTAGGAGCAGGGTTGCGCTCGGATTTTCACTTTTTTTGTGTGTGAATGGAGATGAGTCGTGCGTAAAGATTTGTTCATCGCATTGTAGAGAAGAGCTGTCGCTCTCCCACCTGTTGGCAGGTGGTATCGGCTTTACCCGCGGATATCTACTATGACATTGGGTTTGGAAATCATGGAGGATATTCTTATCGACGTAGTAGGGGAAGGACTCAAAGACATCGGAGAGGAGCCACTCTTACCTTTGGATGAGTCGCGGAGCGATCAGGACCGCAGCACCGAGACTTCCAGCAGCCAGAGTAAAGCGCGGGACACCGACAGCCCTTCTCCCGGTAAACCCAAAGGTCCCACGTCGGTGAAGCCTCCATACTCTTACATCGCTCTGATAACGATGGCCATATTACAGAGTCCGAAGAAACGGCTCACCCTCAGCGAGATCTGTGACTTTATCAGCCACCGCTTCCCTTATTACCGGGAGAAATTCCCCGCCTGGCAGAACTCCATCAGACACAACCTGTCGCTTAATGACTGCTTTGTAAAGATGCCCCGAGAACCCGGGAACCCCGGGAAGGGCAACTACTGGACGCTGGATCCCAACTCCTCGGACATGTTTGAGAACGGGAGTTTCCTGCGGCGGAGGAAGCGCTTCAAGCGGCAGCATTTTCGCTTCGACCCCCTGAAGGAGCAGCACCTGGAGCAGAGCGCACTGCACGGCTTCCCGCACGGCGCCTACGGGCTCGGCGCGGCGGCTCTGCAGCTGCCCGGTCTGGAGATCTACCCCTACCTCCACCACCACGCGCCGTCCCCGTGCGGGCCCGCAGCCATCCCACCTGTCAGCAGCATCCTGCCGGCTCTCTCCAGCTTCTTCTCCCGCAGCGCCCTCACAGCCAAGGCTTTCCTGCAGTCGCAGCCCGGCATCGAAGCCTTCTCCCCGGCACAATGTACTGCTTACTCCTCTCCCCTGACCTCCGGCGTCGCCTACGCGTCCCCGGCGCTCTTCCACCCCTCGCCGTCTCCGCACTTCCTCAGTTTACACCAGGAGTATCAGAAGTTACACACCCAGCGCGGCGCCGTGGACCTGGCCAAACACATCCACGCGGCCAACAACGAATAATCGGTGAACCGGACTTTGAACTCGTGTTTTCTCAGGTAACAGAGACGTTTCAAGCAGAAGCGCGCAGTTTCTCCAGCGATGGAAATGAATCTGCTTTCAAAGAATGTTGTAGATATGTTCAAATCTCTCCCTGCTTCTCTCCTTTATGGCAAAAAAAAAACTAAACTCTTTCAGCAGACGCTTTTTAACATTTTGTTCATGAAGTATCATCTTTTGTGGAAATATTTAAATGACGAGTTTCCTATATTTTCTTTTCTGGAAAGAAATAAAAGTGAATATTTAAACCTTGCGGTCAATTGTATTTTGTACAGATCCACGTAGTAACACCAGGCTATTTATTTAGCTAAGATTAAAGTTACAGACACTCTTTGTTTTTATGTCATGTGCTGACTTGCTTTTAATTCCAGTTTCTGGGTTTTGACTATTTATGCGCAGATTTAATATATTGATTTAATATCAGGCCCTAATTCATAATAATGCCAATTTAAAAAGAGCTTTGTTCAGATGTTAAGAAGTGTTGCATTGCTTCACAAACAGCCAAATAAACTGTATTAAAAACAACGGTGAAGAATCATTTGAGAACTAAAATAATCTCTTAGGCCTGATAGTGTGCATCATTGTAAACACGTGCTTCACTTCTGCATAAAATAATCGATCAAGGAAAATAAAACAGATCGTGAAAAATACTCGTGTCGCTATTTGTAGTCTAGACTGATTCTAGACAGAGATGCTCTGTGAGCTGTTTAATATATAGAAACAGTAACAGAATAATGCAAAAAAAAATATAATATAATATATATATAGCTTGAAAAATGACGGGAAAGCAGCATTAAGCACCGTGTTGGATAAGTGTTGGATAGACCAAAGGTCAAGGTCAAAGTCACTAACACTCATATCAATGCACAGGCCTGTCAGTTAAGTTTGTGTCTCTGTGTGTATGTCGTGTTCATGGATATAACGTTGGAAATATACATGCATAGAACTGCGTTATTTCTCAGGGCCACACACACACACACACACACACACTCTCTTCTTTCAGTGAGAAAATCTGTACAGCACATTTTCATGTCAAATAAATTCTCATCTGTTCAGTCATGAAGCCGCTTTCTCCTCGTTTACCTCCCAAACGTTCCCACAGAGGAGCCTTTTTAGAATACCACTTATTTCTTTATTATTATTATTATAGAAGAAGTGAAGTTGAAAATATGTTAGTTGATTTTCCCCAAAATTTTAGTTTTGTTATTCTTTGGGGGCAAATTAAAACAATGTTCAAAAAAATCCTATTTGAGCAATTGAATATGTTTTTAAAGAGGAACTACCTGAAAGAGGTTTTATGGTATGTTGTGAATTGATGCAACAATTATAAATTAAATTTATTTATATTTGTTTTCAAGAAATAATCTAACAGTTCAGTCTAATCATAATTTAAAAAGTTCATATTTGTTGCTTTGAAATAGTCAATACTTGCTGGAAATAGCATTTTTAAGAGGAATCCAAGTGGTCTGACTATAAGTAGTTATTTGTTCTTCTTTTTCCATTTACAGGCTGGTGTAAAAATGTTCTGGCGACACAATCTCAGCATGATTACACCAATCCTTAATCCATAACCTAAACCTAAAACCAAATAAACTCATCTTTCTTTTTGTTTAAGCACATTTTGTGTAATTTAACCCAAAGATACACACAGGATAAATGACTAAATATATGTGATTACTAAATCTATCCCCCATTTCTCTGTGCCACTAATTCAAATTATCAGATTTGTTTTTCCTTTCTTTTTTCATTTAAGTCGACACAGCGCCGCTTTGCAGTCAGAGTGACAGTAGTAAAATAATTCTAGGTTTCGGAGCATGGAAGTATTTATTTAATTCTATTCTGAGTCTGGTTTAGATGGATTACCGTCCTGAGGCTTTTGGACGGGGCTGATGGATCACACCACACGCTTTATTCCTTTGGCACCCAGTGAGGGGCTGAAACAAATAAAAAGATTGTTACCTGATGGTGAGTTGCTGAGCTGCCCACTCATAAAATAAGAGCACACTTTCTCATTCGTCCTCTTTCCCCATTTTCTTTGCTCCATTCACAAAACTTTACAGATGCGCCTGTTTTTGTTGCTATTAAATTGAATTCAGTCTGTCTTGAGGTTTAATTTTTTTTGTCATAACCAAATGTCTAATATTTATACTGCTAATCTTAAACAGTGCGGCAAGAGCGGTGGTTAAACTGATCCGACATAAGATTCATATCATACACCACAGCTCTTCTGCTATTTGAACGTATCTGATTGGAACGCCAAATATACAGCTGAACATTTTTCTTTTTTTCTTTCAGCTTCGGCTCTTTGCTTGTTGTGATTTAGATTGTCAAAACTAAATATGTAGTGTAAAGAGGTTGTAGGTCATGAAAAGTGGGAACAACGGAAAGCCTTGTATGAGCCTGTGTGTGATCCATGCAGCAGGCAATAAGTCACCAGTCTGCACAGTCACACACATAAACAGGATGTTTCACAGTTTAATATGGCTGGACATCGCGGTCAGGTATGAGTGAGACACAACAATGTTAGTAACCCTTTAAAGGCTCCAGAAGGAGAAACCAGTGTCTCTGTAATGAGCTTGTTCTGAGCCAAGAGAAGAGAAAGTGAAGCAGACAAACACTGTCACAGAGACTGATTGGCAGCCAAGGAGGAGGGAGTCAGGGTCGTTTTTTGAGGGGGGGAGCTGAAGAAGCCTTTGCACCTGATAAAATAAGCAAGTCAGACACCCCAGGCTAATGTGTGTGTGTGTGTGTGTGTGTGTGTGTGTAACTGTGACCGCACATCAGTTTTCCACCCTAAAGGAGGTAAAAGTTGCCAGTCCGTTGCTTCAAGTCTTTCTACTTTCCTTTTTCCTTTGTGCGTCATTGAATGTGACACGGTTTATTAAATCCTCACTTGTGTTACGAGTAAAAGCTTCTTTTTTAATGACCAGCAGCAAGATTTTTCCTGCTCCCAAGCGTACTTTTTTGAGGCGTCTCAAAGTGAACTGCAAAGTCACTCCAAATGTGACAGAAAGGGGTTGTGTTTTAAATTGAATGTGTCACCACAGAGAACTTTACTCAGAGTGCCATTAAGGTGATTCATCACGTAAGTGGACACGATGAATGGACGTTTATGTGACAGCCCGTCAGTGGTGCATGCCGTGTTACAGCACTGCAGTGTTTCTGCTCAGTTCCACATGGATTATCAGTTTCTAAGTTATCACAACTCATAACTTCCCTCTGATGTGGAGGTGGTTTCTCTGGGAAAAAGTGAGTCGATACAGTCAGGACTCCGCTCATGCCTAACAGCGCCGCTCCACCATGCTTTCACTCCCCCACTTCCGAACGCCAAGCCAAATAGGCAAGATAAACTCATTCGCAGGGCACCCTGCCTCGCTGCCTTGACTCCTTCTGCTTGCACGATGGAGACCCAAGATGCAAGTAGTGAGAGCGGTGCATTCTGGGATAACCCCCGCAAGTTCAGCCAGTACAGGAAAAACAATGCATCTGTGTTATTAGAGAGTTTGAAATGCATAATTTGGAATAAAGTCCCTTCAAATATTTTTCCTGTCTTGTAGCCTGCTGTTTTTCTTTATATGAGTTTGGAGGCTGGCTGTACACTTTAAACCTCAGAGCCAATGTAGCAGCAGTATTGCTCAGTATTACTGTGTATACTTGGGTAGTGGCTTAACTTCACCAAGTACACACGGGTAGAAAACCCAAAACAACAGGATGACCCAGTGTTGATGCTATTTTTATATCACAGTTGGATCAAAATAATCCGTTGTCTTGTGTGGATTCCTTCCCATGGGTTACGTCACTGTTGGGTTTTTGATACTCAAACTGATATATGGCTACAAAATGCTAAAGTCTTATTTCTTTTTAAACTTACATGTCGCTATTTGTTACATATTGTTAATAATAATACTGTGCATATTATTGACGTCACATGCACACCATTTTGTACACATTTGTAACAGTTTTGAGGTGCAAGTTGTGCTTTAAAATAACTCAACCGTGATATAAATAATACATTGGTATACTGTGTAAAGCTAACGCTGTATTGTTTCAGCCAAGTGGTTTTTAGTGTGTAACTGAACACCTGATTGGCGGAGCCTGATTTGTGTTTGCTTTAGTGTTTCGAGAGGATGATTCATGCAGCACCAGAAACAGAGTTTGGTGAATATAAAGGCGTAGGTGTTGTGGTTTTTCAGTTATCATTAGTAAATCTCGCACCTTTCTGCTGAGGCACATCACAACTGAGGTTTTCTCTCCTCTCACTTTAATGGCCGACTTCCACAAGCCTCACTCGCTTCTTGGCGTTTGCTTTTCCTGGCAGGGCCAATCCCCGCTGCCCTGCTTCGGGGAGTTATTCAATTATAAATCTTCCACCCTTCTTTTGCTTCAACCCCCCCACACCCCCTTCTCTCTGTGTTTTCCCTCTCTCACCGGTCTATGTGTTACACTGCCAAGCCCAGTAAAACACGCTGCTCCGTTGGTGCACCCCTCTCCAGTCTCGTGCCCAAGAATTTATTATGCTCAGGGTGGTGAAGCGGAGTGCGGTGTGTTTTTGGAAAAGGGACCCCCCCTCGAGCCTCAGTGCCAACAGATGACAGTGACATATAGCAGGAAAGCCACCCAGAAGGAGAATGATCTCACACCTCAGCCACGCGCTCAGAGAGAGTGGGAGAAAGTAGAGAGAGGGGAGAGATCTGCAGCTGGGGGCAAAGGGGACTATAAAATCAAGATGAAAAGACACAAGGATGGAGAAATTAAAAGGTAGAAAAGCAAAAATACAAACAAACACCAGCAGCTGAAAACAAACACTAAAAAAGCAAGTAAACAATCTGATGATGCTGCAAGAGGAGTGAACCAAAAAAATGTCTGCGACTTCTTGAAATACTTTAGGTTACTTGCTAAAGTTGAACATTGTGTTCTAATAATTTCCAAATAAACCAAACTATGTTAAACCTCTTAGATATTCTATTCTTACCCTCAGACCATGGCTTGTCTCTGCCAGCCGAGATCTGGAGGAAACGCACTGCTCAATTAGGCATCTTAAGAAAATCCGCAATTGCATTTAAGATTTTATAGCAGATAGATCCTCCTCTTTACAACATCTGTTTCTCAAAAAGCCTGTGAAGCTGACATTCTGTATTTCACTGGGTGGCACTTGGTCTTGACCCCCCCCCCCTCCCTCGCCTCTTGTTGCTCCTTACTTTAAATCTTGGTGCCCGGTGTCCTACTGTTCCCCAGCTGCCATGACATCCCCTCTCCAGGTTTTTGAGTACCATCACGTGCCAACATGGCCGACCCACGGCCAGCGGTATCCGCTGCAGGTAGAAGGTCTCCAACCACCAAGAAGTGCTCTCCCTTTACAGGCCTGATATCAAAGGCAGTGGGAGTGTGATGTCACCCACGGCAGCCCCGAAACCGCTTATTGCACTAAATGAGAGCCATTAGCCATACAAACAAAGACTTAAAACTCTCTGTCATTTAATCAAATGGGGAGCAGGAAGCACAATTAACATCTGGGCCAAGATGTGTCAGAGAGGGGTCAGGCTTTAACCGTGCAGGCTCTTATTACAGTCGTACAGTCTGAGGCCTGGCGGTCGGTGTATGGACTAATGAGAGTTAGTAACCCCAACCTGGCTGCAGCCAGCCAGCTCCGACTGATCTCTGCGGAAGACAAAGTGGTCTGCCTTCCACACCAGGCATTGCCATGAAGAGCCGGGGACGTTTGAAAACTTGCCAGTTCCCTTTCTGCCCCTCCGCTCTCTCTCTCTCTCCATTCACTCTCTACCTCTCTCTCTCTCTGTCTGCGCTTTCTCTCTCCACCTCGCTCCACCATTACATTTAGTTTTCTCCCCTCAATAACGTCTGCAGTGGCACATTACAACTTGGAAATTGATTTTAAAAGGGAGTAGAGAAGGGTGCCAGAATGGGAAAAACATGGATTGGCTCAGTGGAAGCAGATTAAGTGGGCATGCCAAACCTCACGCTTTGTAAGAAACAAGAAAAAAAAGACCCTTTTTAACATTAATGCACAGAGTTGAGGACCAACCGCATAGTGAGGGGAAATCAAAAATCCCACCCTCTTCGAAAAGGGAATGAATATTTCAGGCGGTTGATTGTCACCTCATACGAAACCTTTCCCCTTCGGTGACACCAGAGTGAATAAAGCAGAGGACAGGCCTGCCTTTTTATCATTGCTGCAGGTCTCTGTGTGCTCAGGGAACTGTAAAGCCAATTCATAGGCCTGTAAACATCCTGTAACAGCAACATAAATCCACTAATTCAGGCCTTTGTGTTTGGTAATGGATGTTGTGCCATACTATGTAGATGTGATATGATAGGATTGATTGCTCTGAAGATCACTGAGGCTGCTTTCTAGCACCGCCCTGCCACCCAAACTGTCGGCCAACGAGCCGTTCATACCACGTTGCCTCTGTTGGTGGTCCCTGGTGTAAGCTATATTTTCCCCTCACTTCTCTCTCTCTCTCTTTTTTTATAGCTAACACAAAATTGTTCCTAATTCGCTGCTGCTAGAGGGGGGTAATTTGCGGCTTTTGGCTGAGTGTCGCAAGCCCCAAATTTGAAAAAGCTGCTGAGTTGAAGGCGTTCTGTGAAAGGAGCAACAGTGGGGAGAGGATAGAGAGAGAGAGAGAGAGAGAGAGAGAGAGAGAGAGAGCCTAAATTCAATCAGTTCAAAAAGAAAAAACATGATAATCCTCAAAAGGCAGAACACAGCAATGCAATAATAATTGGGAAATGTAAGTCATAGCCACCAACAATTATTTTAATGAAATGATGGTGGTAATGTCTCCTCTTTTATTCAAAGGAAATATGATTTCTGTTTAGCCTGTGAAAAAACTTCTTATCAGACAATGTTGGCCAAAATAGCTCATATCTACTGTAATTTAGGTCGTCTTGTTGCCTCAAATTTTCTGAAATATAAACTTTCAGAGAAAGTCATTTGCAAAAAATTGCCATCTGTGAAAGAAAAAACTGCTGAATATTCCTAAAGGCCATTTAGTGACATGCAGTCGCATGGTTTAGTAATTATCTCTCCGTTAGTGACTCAAGTTAATGGCCAAAGTTCAAACTGGTTTATTGAAGGAGTGCCACAAAGATCTGTGCATGGTCCACTTTAATATTCTCTTTACATCAATAATTTAGTTAATATGCATGGAACATATGGTTATTGTTATGCTAATTATACATTTTGTACAGCTGTGGATCTTCTCTCCAAGATGCACTTCATAAACTACAGTTGGCCTTTGATATTTGCCTCATTCAAGTCAAACATGCGTTGAATGAATTTCAAACTGTGTTGATGGTTTTTTCTATGCTAGTAGGAAGCCTCTGGACATTATTACAGCTCAAGGGAACAGAGGTTGTTACCTGGTACAAATATCTAGGTACTTAATGAATGTCTAAAGGAAAGGTTTGACATTTTTGGAACTTATTGAGAGTTAGGTGAGAAGATCAATACCACTCTCATGTCTGTATGCTAAATATTAAGCTACTACCAGCAACTGGGTGACTTAGCTTAGCATAAAGAGTGGAAACGGAGGGAAACAGCTTGCCAGGACTTGTTTATAACTTGTTTTGTACAGATTAAATAAACAAGATATCTCGCTTAGTGAGCTTTAGAGGTGCTAGTTGGTGGATTTTGTTACCTTTGGACCAAGTCGGGCTAGCTGTTTCCCCATTTCCAGGGTTCATGCTATAAGCTAAGTTAGCTGGTTGCCGGTGGTACCTTCATATTTATCGCACAGACAGGAGAGTATCAATTTGTTAACTTTTGGCAAGAAACGGAATAAGAGTATTTCCCAAATTGCCAAGCTTTTTGTAAATGTGTAAAAACCTTGTGAAAAACTGAGACTGTACTTTTTATTTTAGACACAAGTCCTGCTTCTCTTCTGAAGCTAGGAGAAGGCTTGTTGCCACCACCTTTTAACTGGTTCTTGATTATGGTGATTTGTTGTATATGAATGCACAGTGTCACCACTGACTCATGCTGTTCACAAGCACTAACACATTATTGTGCTTTGTAGTTCAGAGTTGGGTGGCTAACTTTGTCCATACGTTGACTAAGTCATTGGTATATTTTTATTTATTAAGCCATTCTGGGCAAATTACCATCCTAAAAAATAGAAATACCTGAACATATATGTTGCATTTGGGAGTGTGAAGACTAGTTAGCAAATGCAAACTTACCTAAACACAGTTCCATTGCATAAAAATATTGTAGCAATATCCACTTTTATGTAGTTAATAAGGTTAAATAACATCCAGTTTGAAATCATTTCAGATGAACATATTTGGAGCATGACAGGTGGTGTTGATGAAGGGGTATTTGAGTTCACTGCCAGATGAACTCAAATACCCCAGTGCTGTCGGGGTACGTCTGAATCAACGGCCTGGGATCTACTGAAATAACATAAAACAGAAATGCATTAATGGTGTCAGTTATTCTGACCTGCTGTCTACATGATGCTGGAAGGATGAGCAGACAGAAAGTAACTGTTGGGATATCTGCAGCAAGGCAGTTGGGTTTCCTGATCGCTTTGTGCAGGCGAGCGTCTGGATCTCTCTTTACACCCAGAGCTCCATGTTCCCGAAGTGAAGGGGGGCTGAGCAATCCTCTGTGGCCTCGTTGACACGAGGGCCCTGAGAGGTGCTCATTCATTTTGATTAACAGGGCCTTCCTCGCTCTCATCCCATCCTTGGTGGTTTACTCTCTCCTTGGGGGGAAAGCCCACATGGATGTTTTTCTTTTTTTTAATATCCCACATGGTCTTTCGCTTCCACAACAGCACGTCATTACCCGAGTGTTTAAACACTTAAGAACAGTTTAAAAGGAGGGAGAAGGAGGTGATGGTAGAGAAGGAGGAGGAGTTAAAAAACAGTTGTGAGCAATGAACAGTTCTACATTAACTCTGCATCACTCAAGGGAGCTGTAAAGGCTGCCCCGTAAGCGAAATGAAGTCAATAAATAAATGTGGCTGTTGTCAGATGTCTGGAACAGCTTGAGAGGGATTCTGCAACCAGGCAGCCCACCATGTTGAAATGAAGGGTGATAAGTTTGGGCGGCCCCGCAGAATTAGACGCTACAACTTGCTGAGTGCTATTGACTAATGAGGGTGTGTTTGCTGCATGATAAATTCAAAAACGAGAGGAGCATTTGATCTGCACCAAACCACAGTTTGTTGAGAGTCCCAGTGCCTGCTCAGCTCCGGGAGAAGAAAACATCATCATAACACAGAGCGAGGTTTATTATTTTATGCAGATCCCACATGAGCTGCCTCTGATAACGACGCTACTCCCCCCAGAGGCCTGCTTTCACAGCAGTCAATCAAAGCAGAAGTGACAACAAACAGCAGAGAGAGACAGGAGCTGTCAGTGGACTGAGCACGCCTGCTTCATTTCACGACTTCATCGGATTTAAATACGTTACGAAATGTCTTTTTGCTGAGGCACAACGGCAGCTCTTCCTCTGGTTGGCCCCAAAGGAACGCCAACAGACACATAACACATGAGGAAAAGCAGTAGCAGCTGGATGAGTGTTTTTCCAAGTTAAAGCAATTGATCAGTGAGAGTCCAGAGAGTCCAAAGGAGGAGGGAGTGGGTGGACGGGTGGGGGAACATGGTTCAGAGGAAGCTGCAGGTGTGGGGAAGAGAAAACAATCACATCTCAAGTCAAACAAACGCGTCGCTGCTGATGGAGATGGATAGAGGGTCAGCATTCCAGTCCACGCTGGAGATCCCCGCCACTTAGCCACAGGTCCTCTTTCTCTCACTGCGTCTGCTGCTGCTGCTGCCGGGCCAAACATCTGGACAGAGAGAGAGAGGAAGTAACAAAGAGGAGTGAAGGAGAGAAAGTTTTTGAGAGAGAGAGAGAGAGAGAAGGAAGGACATGAGGTTGAAAAAGAAGGGATGAACTGAGGTCAGGAGAAGAGGTGAAAGATGTTAAACGAACAGCCGTGTTTATCTTCAGGACTCCTGCGGAGGAGGGAGCCCACATAAGTGAGCTTGTGTCGGTGGGGGAAAGTTCCCACCCTCCCCGTGTCTGCTCTCCACTTCTCTTCATCTTCATTTGCTTCACCTCTTTCAACATTTTTCAAACATCTTCCAGGCAGCTGAAGGAAAGGGTTAGCCCCCTAACCCTAACTGGACAACATTCTGTCTAATCCCACAGCTAACACTTCCTCCATCAGCCTCCTCTTCCCTGCCATCTTTTGGAGAGCAGAAGCCTTAAACTGACTTTCTTTCTTATTCTTTTTCCTGCCTCCTTCTTTGTGTTTTCCCCGGGAGTCCTATAAAACCCTCCTCTGCTCTTGTTTTCTCTACTGAATAAGTCAAGGGATGAGCTAGAGCTCATAAAGAGAAAACCCAGAGGGCACACTGAGGTCCTGGGCTCTGTAAAAAGCTGGTGGAGGTAGTGGCAGTAGAGAGGAATATAGAGTTATACACACACACACACACACACACACACACACACACACACACACACACAACCACTACACCTTGGGAGTATTTGATCCCTTGTGAACACACGCTCTTTAAATTTCCCTCCCGTGTGCTGTGTTCTCTGTAACGGCAGCCCGAGCTTGTAAAAAGAGAAAAGAAAAAACGCACACATGACAGGTGCCAAACTCAGGAATGTGAAAAAAGTGAATGATGAAATGTTGTTACGGCGCTTGTTACTTTCTTACCTTGTTTGAGTATATCACATTTCTATGTGCATTCATAGTATTGGAGGGAGTTTTCAGATCCATTACTTGAGTGAAAGAAGCAAAACTGCAATGTAAAAATACAGGCTACTTAGCAAAATGTGGGCTACTTAGTTTTTCAATTGTATGTAAAAATTGCTATATTATTATATATAGTTGTCTAATTCACTATAGCTGGTCTAGTTGGAGCTCATTTTAAAAATTTCATTTATTGTTGAGTTTAATCCAGTGGTTCCCACACCACCAATCATGTTCCTCATATGTTCATTTGAATCAACTTTAAACTGGTTATTTAACACTGTTAATGATATCATATATCACATGGCCTCTTTATTTATTAGGTACACCCTTCTATCACCAGGTTGGACCCCTTTTACCTTCAGAACTGCCTTAAACTTCATGGCATAGATTCAACAAGGTGCTGAAAACATTCAGAGATTTTGGTCCATATTGACATGATAGCATCAAGCAAGTGCTGCCGATTTGTCTGCTGTCATCCATGATGTGAATCTCGTGTTTCACCACATCCTTAAGCTGTTCTATTGGATTGAGATCTGGGGACTGTGGAGGCCGTTTGAGTGACAGTGAACTCATTGTCATGTTCAATAAACTTGAGATGATTTGAGCTTTGTGACATGGAGCATTATCCTGCTGGAAGTAGTCATCAGAAGATGGTACTCTGTGGTCATGAAGGGATGAACATGGTCAGCAACAACACTGTGCAGGCTGCAGTGTTTAAACGATGCTCACTTGGTAGTAAAGGACCCAAAGTGTGCCAAGACAATATCCCACACACCATCACACCACCAGCAGCAGCCTGGCCCGTTGATACAAGGCTTTCAGAAATCAGAAATCCTTTAATTGTCTCGCAGTGGAGAAATTAACATTGTTGCAACAAAAAGGTGGACAGTGCAGAAAAGAGAAAAAAATAAAAATTAATAACATGGTACAAAGCACACGTTTCATGCTTACACCAAATTCTGACCCGACCACCCGGATGTTGCAGCAGAAACGAGACTCATCAGACCAGGCGACATTTTTTTTATCTTCTATTGTGCAATTCTGGAGAAGCCTGTGTGAAGTGTAGCCTCAGTTTCCTGACAGGAGCAGCGTCCGGTGTGGTCTTCTGCTGCTGTAGTCCATCCGCTTCAAGGTTCTATGTGTTGTGCGTTCAGAGATGCTTTTCTGCAGACCTCGGTTGAAACAAGTGCTTATTCTGGCCATTATCCTCTCACCTCTGGCATCAACAAGACATTTTTGCCCACAGAACTGCCGCTTACTGGATATTTTCTCTTTATCTGAGCATTCTCTGTAAACCCTAGAGATAGTTGTGTATGAAAATCGCAGTTAATCAGTAGTTTCTGAAATACTCGCCCGACACCAACAACCATGTTTGCTCGGTTTGAACTTCAGCAGATTGTCTCGACCCTGTCTACATGCCTAAATGCACTGAGTTGCTATCATGTGATTGGCTGTTAACAAGCAGCTTAACAGGTGTACCTAATAAAGTGGCCGGTCAGTGTAGGTTGGCTTGGTCAAAATTGCACTATTAGCAGAAGCTAGACATTTCAACCATATATCCATTACTTTTAGCTTTTTCACCAAGGTATCCAATATTATTATTAATACCATTTTATTTATATTACTAAAAGCTAACTGTTTAAACTCTTCTGCTAACTTGCTACCTTTTTTCAGGCACTCTCAGGGGGATAATATTAATCATTAATCCATTACTTTTAGCTAACTGTTTAGCCTGCTGACTAGCTAACTAGTTTTCACATACTTGCAGTTACATCATGTAGTGTTCAGGTGTTACAGTTGACTCACTATATGTATATATATTTTTTACACGTAAATTCTGTTTTGTTCAGATTAGTGTAGCTACTCCACAATGTTTACACGTTTTCCCTGGCAAACCTAGAAGCACCCCCTGGGGCATGAGTAGGCCTGGTTATGAATCTGGTTTAATCTTTAACAGTGCATCATATTTTATAATCGTATGTGTATTCTTAATTTGTAACTAAAGATGTCAAATAAATGTAGTAGAGTAAAAAGTACAATATTTAAAATGAAAATACTGAAATACATTTGTGTTCAAGTGCAATACATTCTGCAACTGCATGAATGGTTGGTGTGTGTGTGTGTGTGTGTTTATACTGCTGATGCCACAGTGGAGGATTTATTTGAACAGATGTGAACTCTCAGTGCCAGGGTGACCTCAGGTCCTACTTGGCTACACTGCAGCTGATCTCTCCGCCCTGGAAAAATAACACTCAGTTTAACAGACTGACCTGTGGAAGAAAAGGCTTGCAAACACACTGTGTAATAGTCCAGGAATATGGCTACATTTCCTCTCACAGAGTAATTGAATCTCACTGTAACCTTATCAGTGTATGCCTTGCTGCAATGTGGAGCATATGTGTCCCTGTCTTCTGTGAAATATCTCAGTTACAGTAACCAGACTGTACAGTAAAACCAAAAGCCTTTTCAAAGTCAGATATGTGGCAATGGATTTATACTTTCATTGACTGAAATGGAGGGTTTTATACCAAATGCACTGCACATTAACAGCACAGAGCATGAGTTAGGGGAGTGCAGAGGTTGCCGACAAGAGCCATAAAGGAGGTGAATTTATGTGTCGGAACGATACAGGCGGGAGGTCAGAGGCAGAGTGAAGTGTGGAGGGTCGACGAGGATCAAGAGACAGCAATGTTTGGAGAGAGGACAGGAGAGAGCGATGCTAATTTATGCCCCGCTAATTGGAAACAGCAGAGTCCTGCACCTGAAATGCATTCTCGGCCCTATGGACAGCGCCGGGCCCGGGCAACGTGGGAGGGTGATGAGGGTCGGGGGATGGAGAGATGGGATGGAGGTTGGGGTCAGTGTCAATGGCAGCCTTGTTGTTTCTGTCCCTGCAGACGGTACAGAGTTTGGCGTGTGTGCATGTAGTATAAATGCGAGGTCTCTGGTCTTGATGTGCGTGTCTGAGAAGAATTAGTGTGTATGTTAGAGAATTTCTGGGGGTCATGTTGTTGTGACAGTCTCACACGCACACACACACACACACACCAGGCCAGAGCTAGAGTGAGGACCACCCTGCCTCAACAGAGAGAGAGAAGGGGGGGGGGGGGATCAGCTTAATGTGGCATGGTTTCAATCTGACACGATCTAACATACGACATGGCTGGACTTCAGCAGTCTTAGCTTCCTAGTTAAATAAATATGACAGCCTCCTCAGATAATTACCGTGCTGTGACCATGTTGAGTCATAGCATCCGTTAATTATTAGACGGGCCGTGTGAATACGTGGATTCATTTTTCAAATCCCCGCTGCTTGTGAGTTTCTGATGTCTGTAATACTTCAGTGAGTGATGGTGTATTCAGATGTTGGCTGTGACTGGGGTCTGGCTTCGTGCAAAAAAATGAAGTAATCTTAGAACTTAGATTGAAAAAACATTGACGTTGCATGATGTGCTTCATATCTGCAGGATCTGTTTGCACTGCTACGGCATGAGTGTTCGGGCCCATTTAGGCCAGTGGCTCCCAACCAGGACAGGGTTAGGACTGGTACCAGTACTTCTGCAGTTGTCGGGGAGTACGTTAAAAGATCGTGGAGTAGCTCACCTAATCTGAACAAAACAGAATTTACATTAAAAAAGAAATCCATACAACGAGTCAACTTAACACCTGAACACTACATGTTGCAATTGCAAGTAGGCCTGTTTTAGCTTCAGCCATTTAAACAGTTAGCTAAAAGTAAGTTGAAGTACAGTTGAAATAGTTTGCTAACAGTTATGGATACATGGTGACAAAGCAATAAAGTAGATAAAGTGTTGAAATAATTAAAAATATGGATAAATGGCTGAAATAGTTAGCTAAACATAATACCCTATATATAGTGGAAAAGGCTAAAAGGAGTCAGTAAATGGTTGAAACAGATAAGAATAAGAGTTGAAATAGCTAAAAGCAGTGGATAAACGGTTAAATGGACATACCTTAAAGTTAGTTGGAGTGAGAAGCTAAAAGTATTGGATAAACAGTTGAAATAATTAGCCCAAGCAGTAAATGTGCAATCTTGGCCAAACGAGAATTGTATGAAAAATAAGCATTGTAACAATATCTACTTTATATAGCTTACTAAATGGTGTGATATGATATCCAGTTTAAACTAAATGAACATATTTGGCACATGGTGGTGTTGGTGAAGGGGTACTTGAGTTCATCTGATGGGGCTGTGTATGTCCCAAACAAAAAAGAACGGGAACCACTGATTTAGGCCCTATTTTCCTAATAAAGTTATGTGTGTGTGCTATTGATAAAGAAATCCAAGTCACTGCCAAGTGACGGGCTGTCAGCATTCACCCAAAGGCAGCCTTCCCATAATATGCAGGATACATAGAGCATGGAGAACAGATAAATAGATATGTGCCCAAAAGCCAAATTCCTCAATGAACAAAAGAGTGGGCTTGGACATATGGGGAGCATATTGGTGGCAGAGTTCTGATCACACAAGTTTCTTCTGAGGGGAAGAGAATACAACAAGATTTAGATGTGGTAGAGGCTGTTTTGTTTCCCTTTAAAGGCATGTCAGTTGTCTGCACTGCTTGAGGATATTGGAGAGAAAAAACTTCTTTCTATTTCATCACTCCCAGTGATTGACATCTCGATAGTCTGCACAGATGAATGAGTGTGTGCAAGCCATTTGTAAATTATAGCACCAAACAGGCATACAAAGTCCTACACACTCTTCTACTGTAGTGGTTTGCAGTGAGACATTTTGTCCTATGATATTGCTTTTGTTCCACCTAGTATCTATTCTGAGGGCTGAGCTCCGGGCGCACATCAAAGCCACCACAATCTGTCCGTTTCTCTCACGATTTGTCTCTCACACACTTCTTTTCTCTCTCTGGCCCACGCCTGAGCACAAACCATGCACAAACTAAAACACATTTGTGTATAAGTATGTTATGGGAGGGATTCAACATATTGTTTGATCACTGTTCATCTGAGAGCAAATCCCCCCCAAAATAGTGTTCAGAAACATTTGTGATTTATTCTTTGACATTGAAGTCCTTGATTTTAACATACTTATCATACTTACTTTTCTTTGACAGATGATATTTATTGAGCTTTAAAAAAGGATGAGATAGCACCAAAGTCATTGTAAAAAAAAAGCCCACTTTTTGACACCATCTTATCATTTCCACATTGATTCCACTGCCCTCTCTGGGGCAAAGTAAAGCCACTGCAGCTGCACATCTTCATCTTATTTCTCCTCCATTCTGCCTGTCATGTTTACTCGATGTTTCCCTCTCTCCTCTTTTCTGCAGGATGCATGGTTTCAAAGGGACCACAGAACAAATCAGAGGCCCATCCCTGTGCACCGATGGCCTGTCTCTCATTTCACATGGAGATTGAAGGGCAAGTCTACCCCTGGGGCGTCAGTCGGGGATCAGGGGGCCTCAGTAGCACCCGCCGCCCCGGGGCCTCTGTGTTTCCACTGCGTGGGAGCTGGACCGTGACACACACCAAACATCGAGCCCACCGCAAGTGCCTCTGCCCCGCGATCTGCTGTCTGGAGCGCGCAGTCATTGGAAAAGCCCTTGCAAGCTTCGCCTGCATCCCTTGTTAGCTCAAGGTCGTGTGTGAGTGGAGTGTGTGTTTTGGGTTTGGCCTCCTTTGAAAAGATATGACAATAATGGGCCCTTGAGCTGGAGTCAGCCTATTATGTTCATATGGCTGTGCTGGAAGTTGGATCCTTCCCAGAGTTGTTTGAGGTGCTTTGGTGTTTGTTAGTCATAGCTTACTGTAAAGTGTCTCCTAAGACGCTCCTATTTAGAGATTGTTTTGTGCACAGCGACTCTGAAGTGGTGTCACAGGTCAGCTCCTCTGGCTTTCCTGGCGGAGGATGTGTGCGGCTTGTGGATCTGGGAAAACAACATGGCAACAGAAGATCAACTCCAGGTTGACGGCGCGTACCGTATCTGTGCGAGACGTGGCTCCAATCTTCCTGCTTGTCTGTCTCCAGCTCTGGTCTCTCTAGGCCTCCATTAAGCTCCCTCAGCTTTCATATGACACGGAGATACCCATCACAAGCCTCATGACAGCATATGGACCTATGTGACGTTTGATGTATGTGGCAGGAGTGAGTGCAGCTCCTCTCTGTGTCTCCCATTCATGTGGTGAGGGCAGGATTAAGACTTGATCCAATAGAGTAGAAGTGGAGAGGAACGAGCGCGGGTCAGATCTGCCTTGAATTAAGTCAGTGTTACAGCAGGAATAATACAATCACCTCCCCCAAAACCCTGTAATACTACTGAGGGGTAACGTATATGTGTGCATGTGTGTATTTGTTTGTGTGTGTGCCTGCGACCAAACCACAGGCTGGTGTCCTTTACAGACAAGAGGGGTCTCTGTTGACGGTTCAAACACAGCGCTCGGCCCCAGCTTCAAAAGGCCCCCCAATCATCGCACCCACTTACATCCAACGGCGCATGTCACTTAATGTGGACCACACTATTCATCAATTATGGTGAGCTCAGGGGCCATCCAACACCCGCACCACAGCTCCACAAGTAGTGAGTTGTCTTCTGTTCTGACTGAGGGGGGGGGGGCGGGGCGCGGGGGGCCGGGGGCGGGGGGGGGCGCGG
>JAVQJL010078212.1:0-50000 GCA_036024295.1 Nannoperca obscura
TATGTTTTTACTCTTCACAATCACATACATTCACATACTTTTTTATACATATATATATATATATATATATATATATATATATATTGTTTATAGTATATATACTCTTTTGCTCACACACACTGATCATCTGGTTCTGTTTATCCGGCACAGACAGTGGAATGCATTGTTGCTCCGCCTGGTTCTTATTTAGTTGGTAACGCCCCTTAAAATTCATTGTTTTCAGTCATATTTAATTTAATTAACATTTGTCAGAAGAATTTAAAATGCAATGTAAATATGGTACATATTTACTTTTGTATTACTAATAATAATTGTACCTTTTGCAGACTTAGAAAGCCCTGCATTGGGACAATTTAGTGTTTAATAGATTACTAAGAAGCATCACAACTGGGGTGATTTATATTACTGCTATAAGCTGTATATAAGTTCATGGTTACATTTTGGCTAGGTTTGTGGAACCTTGTGGTCTTATTCTATAGATTTATAAAGGCATGTATAGATATCAGCTGTTTCAAGGGACACCTTCCAGGTTGAGTTAGGGGAGCATTTATTGGGCAGTAGTGGGAGAGGTGAAAACCTCTTATTCCTGGCAGAAAGCCATCAGGGTCAACTTGCCTGTGGGAACACATTCACAACTTTGAACTGGTGTGAACTGCAGTGTTTGTCAGGGTTATTTATGATAGCAGCTATTTCCTTTCTTTTAAAAGCTTTAACTCCTGCTGAACAAATGGTTTTGAGCTGAACTGCTCAACTTCTAAGCTCAGACTTTTTACTCCCTCATTCTGTCAACGGTCTGTTGTTTTTTTTTGCCCTTTTCTTACCTCACCCCACCCCCAACATGTGTGAAGCAGCCTGCAATAGTTTGTGATTAATATCACTCAGGTCAGTGCCAGCCTCTGATGGGGAGTGGCAGATGTTAAAATCAAAACTGATCTTCACCAGGTGTAATAATGCGAGTAATGTGATATTTTACTGATCCTCACAGGGATATTTAGTCTCTTTACTCTATAGGGAGGTCAGATGTCAGGATCCCCTTCACAGCAGGAACTCTGAAGCAGGTTGAACTTCAATCTCTTGATCAAAGATGTATGTATGGCAGTATGGCAGTTTCCCTCACATTGCCCTACAATCCTGTAAATGTTATGCAACAGTGAGTGTGTTTTTGCACGTGTGTATGTGAATGCATTGGCGTCCATGTGAGTATCATACTCTTTACATGGGTATGTATATATGTGAGATATTCTATTGATAATGATCACCATAACAGTCAGCTGTGAGACAAAGCAGCACCGCACACAGATAATGTGTGTATGTGTGTGAGAGACAGAACGTGAGAGACAGGGAGAAAGAAAGAGTTTTTTTCAGCAAGAAAATGCTTTGAAGTCACAGAAAATTCCAGAAGTTTCCTGTTAACAAGCCTGGGGTATAATGTGAACCAGGAGTGTGTGTTTGTGTGCAAGGAGAGGAGGGTCTCCCCGGTCAGTCTCTCTCTGCTGGTGAGAGGGGTTAACATCACTGCAGTCTTTGCTGTACTTTTAACTTTGTCTGATTCAGTCCACCTGTTTTTTAAGGATACATAATGCTTCAGTTTTCAGTGGGGTTTTGAATGCTGATTCAAAGTATGGAGATTTCTCAACTGGGAGTTTTGTGACTGACGATTTAGAGCATTTTAACTTCTAAATCACTTTTAAACAGCTGGTGAATCCATCTTGTCTGTTTCAGATGCGGAGCTGCTGCCATAATATTAACACAGTGCTTCATGAATCTACCTTCTAGCCAGCTGAGGATTTGTGAGCTGTTAACCTGTTCCAGCTATTCAACAAACCAACCACTCAACCATGTCAGTAAGGATGTTTCATTTCTATAAGTCACAATGGCCGCTGCTGTTGTTTGCCGCCCTGTGGAGCCTCAGCTACCCAAGTTTGCTTAGCGCCTGGCCGGGGATCAGTCGAAGCAAGCCCAAAGATCAGCTCGACCCTAATGTAAGGGACTGGGGAGACTATTCAGACCTCCCTTCAGGAATCGAGCAGGGGTTGGGGTTGGAGGAAGACGGAGAACATGAAGACAACAGGGGAGTCGGAGAACCGTCATCAAGCTTGGCTCCAGAGCTGGATTTCCTGGCTGATTTTGCAGGCAAGCCAAATTAACTGATCAGCTGATGTGTCAATTTGTCTGTGTATCTACTTACAGTACTACCTCCAACCCTCCTTCTTCCCTCCAGGTAAAAAGCGCCTGTGGGTGATAACAGCCCCATCACACAATGACCACTACCTTCGTATGATGGAGAAACAGCTGGAGGAGGTGGAGCAGGTATTGCATATATACATATACCATATTGATTTAAAAAGAGATTTTTTTCAGATATTTTAAATTTAATTTGGGGGGGTCTCTCTCAGAAAGGGCTAAACTGCCGTCTAGCAGAAAGAGACACATTCATCATCACCATCATCCAGAATGCCATGATGGAAGGTCGAATCCAGAAAACAACTTTCCAAGGAGAAGCCACAGTAGAGAGCCTGGACCCTGACACAGTTACCAAACTGCTGCACTACCTGGAGCTGACTAGCCAGGTAACTAGTTAATATCTCGGCACAAAATGTACAAGTACAAGTTCTGAAATGACCTGTTTCTTTTTTGTGGGTACCTCAGCTTGACCCGTAGTTTTTATGCTACAATTGTTTCAGGAGCAAGGGTTCACCATGCTGGTTCTGAAGAAGAACCTTCGGGTCAGTGAGCGCTTCCCTTATCCGGTCCAAGTTGAGGCAATTTTGGAGCTCATTGATCAGTTTCCCATGAGGAAACTGGAGAAGATGACAAGGAAAGGATCCAACTTGAGGTTCTATTATACCACTGTGTCATTCACTCACTATACTAACAGAGAACTGAGGAAGGATTTGACAATTTCATTCAGTCCACTTTATATTTCAATTGGTGCTTTTTGCAGGAAGAATGACCATCATTTCAAAGAAGTGAGCTGTGAATTGTTAAAAATTATAAATATTTAACTACTGTTTCTTCGTGTCCTAGTTTTGTAGTTTTTGGAAACATTTTCTTCAGTTTGTAGGAACTGTTGCACCGATGGAAAGAATGTATAACGTTAATGTGTGTTATCCATGTAACCATGCGATATAATTTGAATTTGTGTTTTTTCTATGCCAATTAAGTTACTGAAGAAAAATTGACCCAAATGCTGTTTGATGTTGTCTTTTCATCCCAGGTGTAAAACCACTAAGAAGAAGATTGTGATGAAAAGGAAAAAGATGAAGAAGAAGACGGTACTGAGCCCTTTGCGGGGAGGAAATATGACTTCTGTTGTAGCACAAAGAAAACCTCCCTTGGACAAAAAAGCTGCCCTGATGAGTAAGATCCAG
This sequence comes from Nannoperca obscura, assembly GCA_036024295.1. NCBI lineage: Eukaryota > Metazoa > Chordata > Actinopteri > Centrarchiformes > Percichthyidae > Nannoperca > Nannoperca obscura. Next base: position 3,372 of record JAVQJL010078212.1, read on the forward strand.
GATATACTGAGTGGACGCTCAAGGTTTGTTATCCGCAAGGTTCCCGCTGTGGGGTCCACGAGGGGAAAGAACCTGAGCAGTGGTGGTGGTCGGGCAGCTTCTAACGGACGGGAAAAAGTGCCCAGCCCTCCAACTGTGTCTAAAGTGAAGAAAGACAGGTGCTGTTTTTACATTTTTTTGTAAATTATTCAATCATAGTGGAAGAAGAAAGGAGAAGGAAAAAGAAGGAGAGTGTGAATGTTTGATTGATTTTATTTAAACTGCTTAGATTTTGTGTTCCCCTCCAGTATGTTATGCCTCCTGATCCCCTCACACCAGACAGAGATGCTTTTTTAAAGTGCTGGATGAACATCAAAGGCATATTTTTCTGTTCTACTGCAGGCTTGACTCCATCGGGGAAGAAGGGAATAAAGGACATGGAGGGAAAAACAGTGATGATGAGAAAGAGGAGAATGTAAAGGACGACACAACGGAAAAACAGAGCTCTAAGAAAAAGGGCAAAGGGAAAAAAGGGAAGAAAGGGAAAGGAAGAGGGAAAAAGTCCAACAGAGAGGCCAGTGAGAAGGATAATACAGCCCTGAAGGAGTTTTTGGACAGTTTAAAGGGGACAAGAAGGTTAATGGTGAGAACTTTCTCCTTCTGTTTTTCTCCCTGTCTTTTATCCCCTCCACATTATAAATTCATGCAAAACATTGGACTTCTAAGACATATCTGCTCCTGATCAATACCCTCCTATCGTCCATTTGGAGTGATGTATTTGTGTGTGTGTGTGTGTTGTCCTGGTACCAGTTGATCTCAACGCCCAGCACAGATGCAAAACTGTACATCCAGCAGAAAGAAGAGAACGAGAAGCAACACTGTGACCTCGCTAGCAGGAAGATCACTGTGGCAACCATCGTGGGTGAAGGAAGTGACACCACGCTCACGCTGCAACACCATCAGCTCGGTAGGAAGTGTTTGTCCATTACTGTGTGTGTCATTTTGTACGTTTGAATATTTGCATCCAAAACATTTGGTTAGGTTCTCTCCAGGGGTGATCCAAGTCATCGGAAAACCTCCAGCAGTTATTATCTTGTTTGTTTGTGTTTTTACAGATGCAGCTGTATTATATAATATATAATAATCTGAACCAAATGGAGGATTGTATTTTTTACTCAAGCGTGGCCAAAGGCAAATGTGGTGCTTACATTATTACAGCAGCAGAGGTTTAACTCACTGCAAAGCACAACACAGTGATACCTTCACGCTGGCATTTGATGCAACAGGAGTCACACTGGTGTTTTTCATGCTTCATCCTTTAAAATGACAGACTGCTCTGTGATTGTGTTGCCAACATTTGTTATTGTGCTGTGGTGTGTTTATATGCTGTGGGTACTTCTGATTGCTAAGACTTGAAAGTCAGCAGCTGAACAGCAGCCATTGTAATGGAAAACAAGACTAAGAGTCTACAGTCATCAAGGCAGCTCTGTGAGGCTGTGGCAAATAAAACCACAGTGGTGTGTAGAGCTAAAGGGTAACACATCTAAGTTTAGTCTGTTAGCATATTAACCTTTGTTAAGTAGCAGGAAACCACTGTAGCTGATGTGAATGTTACTTCTTTTGTAGGTATCTGGTAAGAAACCATAGTAAGTCCAAAACCAAACAACCAGTCTTGAAGGTTATTACGTTCAAACATTGTTCAGAGGTGTTGATTCAACTTTATGGTAGTTTTGGGTTATATTGTAATCAAAAGTGTTAATATATTTTGTGTCTGTGTGTTTCAGAGTCAGAGCCTCCACTCAGTGACCAATCTGAACGTTTCTCAAATTCAGGCCTTATCTCTCTCTTGAGAGCAGAGCTCGGCCTGTCGTCCTCTGACCTCTTTTCCATGACTGTCTCAGACTATGACATTAAGCTCAATGTAAGATAGTCTCCACTTTTATTTGGGTTTGATACTCATGCATGCTCATTTTCAGCACTACTCTTACTGATGTTCACATCTGGAAGCAGTCTAGTTTACAGCTGCTCAGAGTAATGAGTAATATTCACCTCAAGCCGATGCAGGAGTCAAACTTTTCTTTCAAACTTCAAACAAAGCTAGAGCCATCCTTCCATTCATTTGTGAAAATCAAAGAGAATCCAACATCATTTCAAAATATTAATTGATCCCCATTTTTAAAATCCAGCTGTGTCACAGATTATGTTCTTTAGTTTTTGTTGTTGTCTTAGGCTATTTCACGAACTGTTGGCTGTTGGAATGTAATTCCTTGTAATAAGTGGAATACAAATTGTTTCTATCTCTCTCTTTTTTTGCCTAATTAGTTTTTATCTTTCCCCCAGAGAGTCTTTGAAGCTCCTCCATCAAGTCATGCTCTGTTCGAGTACATTGACAACTTTCCCTCAAGGCGCTCAGAAAAAGAAAATGAAAGGAAGAGTCCTACGGCCTGCTCCAAAGACAAACAACAGCCTGGAGCTGAGGATTCACTGCTCAGGTAGAGTACTGCAACTCACTGCTCATTATTACCTAATACTACATAGAGACAAGCAGCATCATTTTCTTATGCCATAGAAAACAGCATATTACAATATCAAAACATAGCTAAGACCACACCAAATGGTCAACTACACAGCTTAAGCAAGAGGCAAATCCTGTTAAAGCTAGCTACAGATAGTCAGAGCTAGCCTCGACTAAAGCTCTTTAATCCCACATAAGCAAAGCAGAAGCTAAATCCAGTCATAGAGAATAAAAACAGTGAAACTAGTTCTGCTAAAAAGGTAATTAACTTTTAATTTTTTAAGCATGTATTTAAATGTATTAAGGTGTAAATTGATTTATGATATTACTTCTTCCCCCTACTGCTCTCAGCCAGTGTTGGCTAATAATAAAATACTAACTATAATTTGAAGTTTTATTTATTTATAGTTTGCAATTATCACACAACATGTGTCTCAACACACTGTGATGAAAAGCACTTTTACCACAACGTTCAAACTTACCTCACGATTTTTATGGCTGTTTAGGTTCATGTCTAAAAGGAGACTGCTGCTCATCTCTGCTCCCTCTCAGGACGACTACTCCTTCCAACAGCAGCTCTCTGCTCTCAGTGGACAGGAGTGTCCCCTGGGTCAGTAACATACCACACTGACATGTACTGAACAATACACCGTCTGTCTGCCATATAGTTTTTAGTACAATATGGAAATCGTTTCCCCTTTGACCTTCAGGGCTTGAAAAGACAATCCATGCCAACGCAGAATTACATAATAATTATAAAAATAGGTTTATACATGTATATAAATGTATTATATTATTTGTACTATAATATATTCTCATTTATACTATGATATGTTGTTCTATGCTACTTGACACGGCTATGTTTTGCTCACATTAACACAGTAAGCATTTCTGGGTCTTTTCTCAGGTATTCGCCACTTTGCCATGTTGAAGCTGACTGGTGCTGGAGACAAAGCGTCAGGAACTGTTGAGCTATTTCCCCTAAATGGTGAGTCACATTGTGGGGCAGTCCAGGTACTTGGGACAGTGATGGAAACAGAAACTTGGAATGTACTGCCAGTGTTGCGTAACTGTGTTTCAGGATTCCTATTTTTTTAACCCGTTTTTGCTTTGTTTTGTAAAATACATTACTTCTTCATTCTTTTTCCAGGTCGAAGTCAGAGTGAAGTCGAGCCATTATCCCGTAACACAGTAAACAATCTGAGAGAACAGCTAAAGATCAGTAAGGACTATTTCAGCATGCTGGTTGTGGGGAAGGACGGCAATGTTAAGGCGTGGTTCCCATCCCCCATGTGGTCACTGGATAACATCTACGACCTGGTGGACTCCATGGAGCTCCGCCTCCAGGAGGAGAAGCTGCAAAAGAGACTGGGGATCAACTGCCCTGAGGAGAGAGGGAGAGGAGGCGGTGAGGGGGGGCAGTTTCGAGGCTATGATGAAGATAGGGCGGAGGAGACGTACTTGTATCAACAGTCAGAGGAATGATGGGAAAGAAGCAGGAAGGAGATGCAGTGGAGTGATGAAGAGCTACCTTAATTCTAGAGATGACAGCAAATACATGAACACGTGGATTACACATAAGAAAACTAATAAACAAAGACCTCAAAAACTCATCTTCAGGGTTCACAGGGTTCAATGTATAAATTCAAAATAGATGATGATGATGCATCTGTTGGACACCACAATAAAGAGCTGCATATAAATAATAATACCTAATACAGTTGAAAAACAGAACAGAAAAAATTGGAATGGTTTTATTCAAGAACATCAACACAAGCATATGTGTACCCCAGCTGTTTTTATTTTTTATTTTTAGAAAAGTTAGTGCTTTATTATTTACTGATTACAGAAACAGTGAAGCAAGAAGAAGCTCCATCCAAGGCCGAGCAGATTGTGCTTTTTGGCAACACTTCTGTCTTTTTCAAATTCACTGCGTAAAGTATACAAATGAAAAGTTCCTTTGTTGAAATGTTATGATGTTGAAATTGAAACTATTAAAATGAAACAAATGTTCTTTTCTTTAACTCAGAGCTAAACATCTGTTTTTTAAACAGCTGCAGTCTTCAGACACCTCAGTGTCAGCGAAACAAAGAGTTATTGATGCTGGACTCAATGCATGCCTCTTCTATAACAGTTCTTTAAAAAAGCATAATTCAACTTGTCTGCAGAGACAAAAACAAAAACCCAAAACATACCATCGGTGTATGCAAAAAACTGCACCAGATCTTTTTCACTTTAATTTCACTAACCTACTAGGAAAAGTTGCTAACATTAAAACACATGAAAAGTAATCAAATCCCATACATACAAACAAACACACAAACATACTTTTACAATAATGAGAGAGTGATTTATTTCATATACATTTCTCATAGAAACAATTTAGCACTTTTAAGGACCATATTCATACATTTTAACCGATCGAGTGCAAAAACACTAAACTAAGATGAGTTATCATTTAGCTCAAAGCACCACTGTGGTTTTAGTGCCTGCACAGCCTCACAGATCCACAAGGCTGTAGACCCAGTGTTGTTGTTCTGCATTACATGTGACCAGGCTCTTTACTGCACTCTCTACTATGGTGGTTGCTCATTATGGCTGTTGATTTAAGTCTGGTGACATTTTTATTTACCAAAATCAGTTTATTAAATTGAATGTATTTGATATGGTTTCTAAGGAACATGTCTCACAATGTTTTTCTGTTCATCTGCCACCAACTGAGTGAGGATTAGTTGTTGAGCAGAGAGGGAAACTGCATGGAGTTTGCCAGGGATAGGCAAATCCATGAGATGAAAACATACAGATAACAGAGGCTGTGAGACTCAGACTCAAACAAAACACATACTACTAAGAGAGGAAGTAGTCAAGTAGCCTGCTTATGTCACCAACAGCGCTAGAGTATACATCCCCCCACAAACACAGAGACTCACACAGACTCACACAGAAACTCACTCAGATATACTGAACAAACACTCTCCACCACTTCATACACCAACTGTTTGGACATAGCAGAGGTGCCTGGGATTGCTGTGCTCAAAATGGTGAGTACAACTTAAGTGTCAATTAAAACTCTAAAAACCCACGTTCTAGATATTAGAATGAATCTGACGTGCGTGAGTACGGTTTAATGAAAGAAAGATGCTATTGTCAATCTTTGTTATGATCTTTTTTCTTGTGTCTTGTGACTTATTATGAATGGATATTATGAGAAGTCATTCATTCTACAGTTGTATCAGTTTGACTATGCCATTTGTATGATCAAGTTACTGCATGTATGATTAAAGAGGAAGAGCTGTTATATCTAAACTGTACCTTTGCATTCAACAAAATTCAGGCTACAAAGTCAGTCTTTAGCCGTTTGTGGGCTTGTAGTTATCCTGATATAGTGTTTAAGACCCCAGAGAATACTTAATAGATTTAATTTTATGTTTGATATTTAAGGCACATTTCATCACATAAATTGTGTAAAAACAGAAGATGTCATGGTTAGGGTAGTTTTCTTTTGGGTTTTGTGTCAGCTAGATTGAGAAAAGAGAACTTTTTTCATCACACTGGAAACAGAAATCATGGTTCCTCTTTGCTTTGATCAGGATATCTCATTATTTTCTCATTGTATTATTACATGCAACATTTATTTTAATATACTGTCAGTAACAATAAAAACAAGCTAAACACCTAACCATCCAGCAGCTGTTTTTGTGGCCAACATAACAATGCTGTAGTTCTCACTTCTCCGTGTAAAAAAAGCGTCCCTGCACTAAAACAATGGATTTATAGTAAAAACGGTGGAAAAACTTGTCCCAGAGGGTACAGTAAGCCCTGCAACAAATTCAACCTTTATGAAGGTTATAATGTTTTTGTTGAAACTGTTTTAGAAAGGTGCTGATGGCTGGAGTATGGCTGTGGTCTGTGGTTCTGTGAGTTGTGTCACATTATTCAGAGAGGTTTTTCCAGGATTTTACAGAGTTTGTAGGTTTTAACAAAATTGCAACTGCACAAACATTTAGAGAAGCAGCAGTTGCAACTGTTACAGAACATATTGGCTAATTTTAAGTTTACTGCGGTTGAGAAGCAGAAGCGTGATGGAGGAACTTTCCCGTTTCTTTACCCCTGCTTTTAGTCAAATTTAATGCTGTGTTAACATCTTGTTACGCAAACACTGCATGATATTACCGGCACCATTAAAGCGACATTCCACCCAAAACCATGTAACCTCAGTTGGCTTGAAAGGGGGTTGGTAAAAAGTACTTGGGACAGGCCTTCTCAACAGAGACAGCAGCTGTGGCTAGTTTAACTGCTAGCATACAGTATTTAGTAAATGCATCATGGTTACAATGGTATCATATAGGGCCAATTTTGCACAGTGGAATAAAAAACATCTAAAGCCAATCCTCCATTATTATAAACTTCTCCAAGGTCCATTCATATGCACAGTATTATATAACATATTTTGCTAAACTATGAAAAAAAGGAATGCTTCTGGGTTACACTAATGCCCATATAAAGCTCAAACTGAATGTTGTTTCTGTATATTTATAAATGGATAGACGACTTGATAGCGGAGACGTTCAGTCTGTGGGATTGGTTTAACCCTTGTGCTACCCTCTGGAGGAAACACTGGGTCAAGACAATGGGCCACCGGGTCAATATGACCCGCAAGGTAGCACAAGGGTTAAGAAGCTTAAGAAGAAGAACATCATCTGCAAAGTTACAAAATATTCAGACAGAACATTCATTTTTATTCTTTTCAAAATCTGCTCATGGCAACAAAAGCATGATGAAAATGTTTTTATTGTTATATTTAGGCAGCTAATACTACTTAAGGTTACAAAAAGATCATTGTGCGATCAAAACCATAATCTTTTTCTATAACTTCTATGCCTCACTCTGTGGAATGGATAAGATGTTGCCAGTGAATGTAATACATTTCCTATAAAACATACCAGCCCAAAAACAATTAGCAGTGTGTAAATGTGTAATGTATAAACTTATATACACAGAGTATATGTTTACGGGACAGGGTCAGTAGAAGACAAGAATCCAGAATCTTATTTAAGGATACTGAGAGACCATATGTGATATCAGGCTATACAAAAAAGCTTGCCATAAAGCCTTTCTAACATGTGGTTAACATTGTGAAAGGGTTTTAGTTTACACCACATGGACTTTATACTTCTTCAAATTCTAGCAGCAGGCTTTTCTGACAGAAAGCGTTCAAGGCAAACTTCTGCCATGTGCACAAATATCATACTGAAATCATTCTGGATACAATAACACAGTATTTTTTTTATTAGCATCTGCATGGTTTGGTGTAAGTGTTACTGTTACAATATTCTACCTTGGTGTCATTGTGTGCAACATACATTCGATCGGATGTTCACTGTGGTTTAACTTCCCATTTAGCTTTGTACACTACGTTTGTACTTTCCGTTGTGCAGTTTTCCATTGCTTTTACTGTTCTGCTGTTGGAATAGCAGCAGTTGTGTGTCCTCAAGCTCTTATCTCCACTTCCTGGTATGTGATGTCTGTGAGTCCAGTCAAACCAGCATCATTACAATAGGTGTGGCTGCTGCTTGATCAGTCCATTGTGACACTTTGTAAAACACCACACCTGCTATTTTGGACACATTTTGGATGTAACTTGTAGCTAGTGATGCAGCTCCCCTAACATTTGGTCATTCTGCACACCTCTGGGTGCTCATAGGACCATAGGCCAAAGCTACACTAGAGTCTTCTCTTCAGTGTAATAAATGATCCAACTGCATTACTCTATAAACCATTTTGTTGCTAAAGTTCATTCAGCCTTTATTTACCTACACTGGAGAATGTGCACAAGGTATATAATTAACCAATGTGTCGATAATAAAGATAAGCCAGAAAGTCAATGCAACGTGTGGTTTATATCTGTTACATGCAATGACGACAAATGGCAGGTGATTGCTCAGTAGTAAATGTCCCTTTAACTTTTATCTGTCTGCTTATGAGACCTTTCTCTTTTCAAATATCACATTTGATAATTTCTACATTTAAAATTCATGTGTGGTATACATGGATTTGGTTTATATCCATTTAATAAAAAAGAGCTTTAAATTTGATAAACAAATGGGACGTTGTTTCTAATGCTTTCAGTACTCTTATTTCAGAGCTACTGTCAAGTTTACAAGAGTATTATGGTGGGAGTATTACTTTCCTGGCACTGTGATATGATATACATATGATTTGTGAGTGGCCTTGAGAAACAAAATAAGTGACCACAGAGAGAGTGGGAGTGGGAGTTGCACTGATTGGATAAAAGGTTTAGAATTAAGAGACGGGAATGCCTTGATAGGAAATAGGGTCTTTTTTAAGTTTTGCAACGTTCTGTTCACATAGGAACTTTAACTTTAGTCTAACTGTGCATCTTGTTTTGCTTTGTCCAACAGTTTCTGTTTCTATTTTAGGACTTCTGTTTACTGAAGTCATTTTGTATTCCAGCAAACACAGCACATCCTAATTTTATTTTTAATTTTGGCTTTGTATTCTGGCTAGTGACCCTCCTTCTCATCCACTCCCATTCTTTGCAGCAAAACAAATCTGATGTAAAAGCCATTATGGCTCGCTTCCAAGCAGGTGGGACAAGCACCGACGAGACTTCTTCCTCACCGACTGGACGCCCAAAACAAGCCCTGGCCCCCACCCTCTCCTCCGGCCCGACCATGCAGACCAAGAAACCTGTCTTGGAGAGCCTTTCAGGCAGTGCAATAAATGTTGCTCCGAAACCCACTTTTCTGAAAAGTACAGTATCAACTAAAAGTGACACAGACGCACATGAACCAAACAAAACTAAAGCCTTGGCTAGCAGGTTTGCTAACACCCAGGATGACACCAACACCAACAGCAAACCTTTCAATGTTAATAAACAGCACATACCCTCGAAGCCACCTTTTTCACATGCTTCTGAAGCTAAAGGCCCTGCACAGAAGTCCCCTCTCACCAAGCCCACCCTCAGCTCCACCCTGTCAAACTCCAAACCTGCCTTTCCTAAACACTCTCCATCAGTCGGCTCCAAGCCCAGCTGGGTGAAAGAAGACAGTGGTGGGAGTGTAACCAGCTGCACGCCTCCCAAAGCGCCTCCTTTACAACACAAACCAAGCAGCAACGTTTTAAAATTACTTCAGCAAAACGAAAATATGGCAGGAGCTAACACAGACACCACCAACAAACCTTCCCCTTCAGCAAACTCCACTTTTCAGTCCCCCAACACCTTCAGGACTGCTCAGAACATCCTTAACAAGGAAAAGGACATGCCTGAGCAGTCAGAGAGTGGCATGAAAGCAGACGGAGCGAGCAAACCTCCCCTCACTGCAAGCAACTCCTTCTCTCCCCCCAAACCTCTAGCCAGCAAAAAACCTAGCTTGAAGAAGCCACCAAAGCCTTCTCCTCAGACCAGCAGCGTTAACGGTGATGCCACTTCAGGACCCAAGCGTAACACCCTCCCCAACAGTTTAGCTTTGGGCCCTGCTCCTGCCAAGCCCAATCGACCCCCCAAAGTCAACCTGGAGAACTTTAAAAGAGGTGCTGAGGCCTCTGGTGGTGGTAAGTCAAACTTCGATTAACAGCTTTGTTAGTGACACAATATACATATGTATAATATATATAAAACTACTATTTCTGAGATGATTTAACCACCAATCCAGTGAGTGAAGATATATCAGCATTTACACAAATTAAATCATTTATCAGTATGGTGCAATGCATTACAAAGTTGCTAGTCTTTTAAAGTCACAGGCATCAAAAAACTAATAACAGCTTAACACTCTGTGTCTCAAAGATGTGTAATCACACTTTTACAGATAAACACAAGCAAGTATTCTTCATTTCGATTCAGCAGTAGTTTTACTTTTGCAGGCTGAAAAGAGCTCTCTTGAACGTGGCCACAAAAGTACCACGCTCAAATCAAAACCATAGCTTCATGAAATTGTAAGGTTTGGGCCTTGAAATTTAACTGTTTTGAATGTAAGAAAATAGGGATTTCTGAACTGCAGGAGACGCGTTACTACAGGAATTACCTTCAACAAATCTGTAGTTAGAGACACTAAATCCTATTGAAGACAATAGCTGGGAAATTAATGGACTGAACAACATGCTAAGGCTGATTCTGATTATTATGATATTTAAGGTAGATTCTAAAATGTTTTATAGTCAATATTCCTCTAATTGACTGTTTTAGGAAAAAAGTATAAAGGGATGAATTATTCCACTACCAGAATTATTTTCTTGAAATTGTGGAGAATTATTCATGGGGGCATGACATGTGACGTATATTTTAACAGTTAAGTGAATATATGAAATGTAAAGAAATATATGCAAATACAAAAAAATATCCAGAAAATCTTACAGTTGATTCCTAATCACAAACGTCTTAGGGGGCTGGAGTTGCACTGTGTGTGGAAATATGGACTCATGACCTCAGTATTCCTAAAATCATGGCTAGTGTAGGTTTCTGACGAAACTTGGTTGTGATGTTTTGTCTTTTTGTAATCTCAGCTCTCTGCTGCAAAAGAGATACTGGCCTAAATAAATAAAGCTTAACAAACATGCTAACTATTTAAACACAATAGCTTTCCCAAAAGAAATTAAAATCATTCAGTGGTTTAAAGAAACAAATGTAAACATTGTATTGCTTTTTCAGTATACATCTCCTTCCTATCTAACTTATAACTATTAAAAGGGCAATGTGCAATGCGAGTTTTAGTGGAGAAAGTCTGTCAGCCAGCTGGGACACACATGTGGCCCCACACTGCAGGAATACTTCAACTATTTTTGGCTGCATTTGCATTATTTGTTTTCCATTTGGTATGCTATGTGACTGGCCCCCTGCTCCCAATCAATATGCAATTAAATACAGCAAATCAAACATTGCAAAAGATTAGCATAATTCCTTTTAAATAAACTAGCGACAACATTTGAGATAATCAACACTCTCTCTAAGCTAAGCCAAGCTCTTGCTGTCAGTAGGAGTAAATGGCAGAGTGTGACAACGATTTTTGCAGTTCTCATGACAAAGTGTGAAAAAGAAGGGGTTCCTCTTATCTCAAGTGCATTTCCTCTCTATCATTAGCACCGCTACTTTGGACAGACTTTGAAAACACTTTTCAGAAGTGTGAAAAAGACCTGCTGCAAGAGACACTAAGACAGTGTGGTGTGAGTGCCAGTAGCCAAGTGTGACCTGCACTTGTTGAATTTACTTTGGGTTATCTGACCAACGTAAACAACTTCTGGTTGCATATGATAGTATTAAAAATCATTTTATTCTCACTTTTTTACGGTATGTTTATACAGCAAATGAATTAGCATTTTGTAAATTCTATATAAAATGTGTGAAAGTTCCACAGGAACTGCTGTATAGTTATTCAGAACTTCAGATAAGAGACCAAAGTCACAGAAATGCACTTGGTTCCCCTTTTCCCCCAGCCAAGTTCCCTGTCAGGTTTCTCCTTTCTCCTCCCTCCTCCCTCTCTGATCTGACAGCTGAGTTGGTTTCACCAGACAGGGAAGTAAAATAAAGCAAACAGGAATAGTTTCGAGTGAGAGGCTGTTGTTGACACATACCTGATCTGAACTGATTTCCAGTCAGGGGTGAAGGATGACAGAAGTGGAAGACGGAAGACCAAAAATAAAAAGTTTGATGTGGTTGATCATTTGGAGGTTTTTATCCCTGTAAACTTTAGGCACAGTTTGTGATTTTCTCAGGAGTCATACTGTTTCCTCAACAACCCATATACAGTTTCTCTAATTTAGTTTTCAATGCTATTTGTTGTTTCTCATTATGTGTTATATAATCATTTTCTTATTTTACCCTGAAGAATTAATGAACACAAATAAACGGTTTTCATTTAATATAGATTGCCTACTTTGGGTTTTGGGTGCATCACTTGTGATTGGCCTTTTACAAATGGGTAAATGATTATGGCTAGATGTGGTGGAAGAATGGTGATATTTATTAAGCACATTTACTCAGATACTTAAGTACAATTTTTAGGTACTTCCATGTTATGCTACTTCTACTCCACTGCATTTCAGAGGCACATGTTCTACTTTTTACTCTAGTAGTACACTAGTTACTTTGCAGACTGCGATTTTATTCACAAAACTTATAAAATATTAATTATTATAAATTAAATTATTTAACAGCTTATGAAGTTAGAATTAGCTCCACCTCTGCCAACCTAAACAGTAAAACTAAAAATCTGCATATAAAATAATGCATCACCAATCACAATATAATGATATAATGTAAAACATAACACTATTATACATTGTCATATTGTTTGTTGGGACCTGTCTGACTTATCTATCCATCTATTTAGGGGCACTGGTAAAGACACTTTAATTCTCTATTTTAACACCATGTGTTTTTGTTACAGGTCCTGGCACCTTAAAGAAAACCCCCATCCCAGCTCCTCCGGCCTCTCACCCCAGTAACCATAGCAACCACATGACCCCAACTCAACCCCCTCAGACTGCTCTTCCTAGTTTGCCCCCACGACACCCTGGAACCATGTATGTCATGGTTGTGACCCATTCGTGCACAAACAAACACAAACACGCTAAGAAATTATATATACTATGTTTTCTGGAGAGTCCAGTTAACAGAATGTAAATTCTGACTTTTCAGGATCCAGGAAGAGGAGTTATATGATGATGTTGATGAATTCAGCTCTCCTCCACCTCTACCACCATCCACAGGTTGAGAAACTGTCGCTATTTGATCAAATGTAATGCATCATGACTACCATGTTGCAAGCTGACAGAGGAGGGTTGTGTGATGCTAAATCTTTTTTTAAATTACATTTAAATTTACATTTAAAGAAACACAAATAAAAGTAATTAGGCCTATATTAGTCAGTCTATCTTAGCAGTGTATAGTCTTACTGTTATCAACTTTGTAACTACTTTGTGGAGGTTATTTTGGATATTTGCATATGATATATGGCTAAAACTGTAGTTTTTAAAAAGCATAGACTGTAAATGAAGCTCTTTATATTCAGTCTATGGTCAATAGCTGTATGGTCAGTAGTTAACACATAAATAATCAAGGAGAAAATGTTTGAGCAGCTCTCTGTGATGTTATTAATATACTAAAATGATGGTCGTAGCTATTCTCTTTTAACGTTGATTCATTGTTTCTCTTTAGGTCACCCGAGTCAGAGGGCAAAGGTGAGACATGCTGGATTACTTTCACTTACACAACAGATTTACATATGCAGATGCAGACACACACACACACACACACACACTCATATAAGAACATCCATGTGTGCTTATAAAGACACTAGACGTGTTCAGTACATGTATTAACAAATCTCTATCAACATATTTTTTCTGGCCCAGTGGGATAAAAATGATGATGATGATGATGATGATGATGATGATGATGATGGAGAAATGTATGAGGACCTTGATGAACGATGGTGAGAGAAAATTTTTCATTAAACCTACCTGTTTATCTCACACCTCACTGATCTTTTAATCCGGTTTACGGATGTACTTTCAATGGATGAAAACGGAGAAGCATTTAAACTTTCTCTTTTGAACAGCTTTGTTAGGGAGTCAATTAAGGGTCCTCACTGGGCTCATTTTAGATTTTTTGTGGAGATCAGGCATTTGGGTTAGGGGTGACTGGCTGCTTTTCCACTATATGTTATAACTTACACTTTGGTGCCCTCTGTCTCGCTATCAAAAGGGAAGCGGCTGAACAAAAACAAGAAAAGATGAAAGAGAAAGAGGAGAAGGAGGAGAAAAAACGACTGGAGGCTGAGAAGAAGGAACAGAAGGAACGGGAGAAGAAGGAACAAGATGCCAGAAAGAAATTCAAAGTGAGTTAACAAGACTGGAACTTCCAGCTAAACCTGCTACAACACCTTCGAGGAATAGTTTATTTGGGGAATTTGCTTATTGGCTTTCTTGATACCACTCTCATCCGGTGATTGGCTTAGCTTAGCATAAAGAATGGAATGATGGGGAAATTGCTACCCTGGCTCTGTCCGAAGATAACAAAAATCCACCATCCATACAATACACCTTGTTTGTTTAATCCAAATACAAACAAGTGCAAAAATGACAGGTTTTGGTTTTACAGGGATTTAATGTTGACAGCCAAGAAACAGTCCAGAACATAAGCCTCGTAAAATGACAACTTGTCTTTACACCTTTTTTGTACAAGCTCAAACTTCATATTTAACAGACAGACATGGGACAGGTATCGATCCTATTTTCAAAGACCTGTTATATCAATTATGTATGGTACATGTGCACATTCAAACACATTAGCCACCCTACCTTATGAAAACACTTTGTCTGCTCTTGTTTTTAGTTACATCCATGTCCTTCGTGGCTCTATAAAATAATAAATAAATAATAATGATCTATTGTTTTTTTGTGTCTGTGTGTATTTGCATATGTGCATGGCTGTGTGTGTTAGTTGGTCGGTCCCTTTGAGGTCATCCACCAAGGGAAGGCTCGTGTGGATTGCCGAGGCGGTAAGACCGACCTTGCTCTGAAGCAGGGAGACTGCTTGGACATCATCCGTGTCCAGGGCAACCCAGAGGGGAAATGGTTGGGACGGTCGCAAGACGGATCCAGTAAGTATAAGTATATTTTTATTTACTGGTTGTTCTCAAGTTCTCAATTTCTTTACCTATGTTTGCCTTTGCATGTTACCTTTTACCTGTCTTCTTTTTTTTGCCATACCATCATTCCAGTCCCATCTGTAAATACAGAATAAACTCTCTCAACCTTATTTTCTACCTATTCTCATTTTTCATTTATTAGTCTATATTTGAGCTACAAACATGTAATAAATTATAGTCAGAACCCTAATTAGGGACAATACATCCAATCAATATTTCACTTTTCTCTTTGTTGTTTAACAGTTGGTTATGTGAAGACCACCACAGTGGAAATTGACTTTAACACTTTGAAAAATCGTAAAGCTCAGCAAGCATGCGACCAGGAGGTTTACGATGACATCGATGTGGCCTCTCCTGATAACAGGTACATGGAATTTCAAATTATATCAGTTATTTGCAAACACAAGTTGAACTTTTGTAAGAATGACATGTGAAATTGTAGAAGCCACTGGTACCAGATGTATTTTATCTCATTAGACAATACCAATAACCCCCCCCCACCCCCCCTCAATTTTACGCACTGCAGTCACAGACATTTGTTTTAAAAATGTCACCTTTGTTTTTGAATTAATCACATATTTTCTGTCAGTTTAGTATATCAAATGGCACTCTTTGCGAACTATGTTAATTTGCTTTCTTGCCAAGAGTTAGATGACTAGATTGATACCACTCTCATAGCAGTCCGTCCAGCAGCCGGTTAACTTAGCTCAGCAAAAAGACTGAAGTGAATGAAACTGAATGAAAACAGCTAGCTTGGCTTTGTCTAAAGGTTAAAAAAAACTACTACAAGGTTACATGCACCATTACAAGCAGAATTTAAAGCTGTGTTTTAGTTATGTTATGTTATTCCACACGACTCATAGGCACCAATTTCTCTAAATAAATATTTCCACCAAGTGAAAATGCTCAAACATGGTCATTCATGTAACATGTAATGTTAGTGTGCTTTAGCTGTTTACCTTGTGTATCACTTCTCCACTCTATAGTGAGAAATGAAAGTTGATGGTTATATGACTTTCCTTTCTCTCTACAGTGGGATCAAAGGACCAGGAGGTATGCTTAAAACCTTACGATGACATAATTCATTTCATTATATTCAGTTACAATCTTTGCATTCAGTTAATGTCAAGGTTGCTTTACTGAGATAAAACATGTCACCATACACCTTTACGTATTTGCTTTTGTCCTGTAGTTGTCCTACCACCACTGCCAGGAGATGAAGGAGAGATATATGATGATATTATTGATCCAAACCTGGAAGTCAGGTGGGAACTGATTTATTTATTTACAAGAAATGGATAAATGGAAAATGTGTGTTTGAGCACAATATGCTTGAACTCTTTTACAAACAAGAACAACATTGAATGTGAATGCTAAAGGGTGATGTATACACAGGAAAGATTCAAAAATGAAACAGCAAAAGAAATGCAGGTCTTTTCCTCCTTGGTTGGCTCTCTAGTCCCCTGGACCTCAGGTCTTCTCCTATGAAGCCTCGTGGCTTCCTATGGATGTTTGACCGGAACAGACGTCCTGCCAGCTCTAAAGTGTAAAATACACTCAGTAGTAAGACTGATCACCGATCTACTATCCACTGTTGTTAATTCCTAATCTTTCCGCCATCATTCCCCCTTTTAATAACAGTTCTTCTCCGATTAATGTTGATTTCCTCCCCAGATCAGATCAACCACTTCACCTCTTTCTGAATTATACCGAAGGATGTTTATTTGCAAATTGAAATCTCTCTTGAAAAAGTTTTGTTTCTGTGATTGCAATTAGTGCGGCTTATTATCTGTGATTTTTCTAATATTCTCGAGTTATTTGCATGTGTGAAATTGATGTATGATTGTTGACTTAATCAGAAAATCAACAAACCATCTGCTAACACCTTTAAAAACATGTTTTAACAATTATACTAATTAAAATATTGTGTTGTAATTCATCAATATGATTATTAATTTGGGCTGCTTTGAATCATATTGACTTACTTTTAATTAATAATATTTTAATGATGTACATTTTTTTATATATTTTTTTCTTTTGTGCCAGAGTTCCTCCACCAAGCCAGTTTACTGCAGACAGGAATTCAGGTATCACTCACTGTGATAATACCTCCATGTTTTGAATGGATATTTAATGAAAAGACATATGTGTTTCTCAATATTTGTCCTTCCTTGGGTTTTGTTGGACATCTCTATAAAAAACAAAGTAGAATGTGCTGGATTGCATCTCTAAATTAAAGTGTAAGTGCCATTTCAGCATGGTACACCTTATGTAACTGGCCTTTGGCTATTGACACAAAACATGGCCCTTGGTTGGCATTAATAAAATGAGAGACTATGTAACTTTTGAAAGAAGACATAGCACATTCTTTTTGTTCAAGTACAAATGAAAAGCTGAATTATCCATTATTGTCCATTAAGTAGTCTGATTGAAATGTGCATCACTGACTTCTTCCATGTCTTATCACAGATCAGCCAGGAGCAGCGATTGATGAGGAAATCTACGATGATGTTGACTCTCAAAATTTGCCTCCCCCTCCTCCCATCAGCAGGTATATTTACTACATTCTTAAAACAAAATAACCCCACAATAATCCCAAACATGCAGATCCATGATTTTTATTTTCACAACTCAGAAGACAAGAAAATAATAAGTAACCACAGAATCGTTGAATATTTGACTTTCATATACTTTTATATACTTTTTTTTTGCTCTCCAGCCTTCCGATTCTGAAAGGCAAAAGCAAGACTGAAGAGATGGACCCAAAGAAGCAGAAAAAGTTTGAGAAAGAGGAGAAGGACTTCAGGAAAAAGTTTAAAGTGTGTCTCTCTATTATGGCTTTAAGCATGTTTAGAATCCAGACCTCTTACTGTTATCAGGAAGATCACACCTGCTAAAAAACATGAAACACCTCTATGGTGCAAACAAACCCTGTTGCTCCGTCATCTAAATGTATTCATACTTTAACAACAAATAAACACAATAGTTTTAATCCAAATTCATTCAAATATTGAGTTTAATAATCCTTGTCAATATAAACTTAAAATGACTTTTACTTTCCATAAGTAATAAAACTAACATGCTAATCAAGAATGTAAATTTTTTATTTGTTCACAGTCACAAAGTCAATATTGATGACGTCATTTTCCATCTCTTTCAGTATGAAGGGGAGATACAGGTGCTGTACCGGGTGACCATCGTCCCGACACTTACCAATAAGAAGTGGGGTGTGAAAGAGCTTCCGGTCAAAGCAGGAGAAAACCTGGACGTCATTGTTAAAGCCGTGGATAACAAACTGATCTGTCGGAACGAGGACGGCAAGTGTGAGTATCTGTTACATCTGTCCTGCTTTTTAAGTCTGTGCACCACGAAATTGGACCAACAAAGTCTAAAAGCTGCCTGTCTGTATTTTACAGTTGGTTATGTTCTGACCAGCCACATTGTTATGGAGTAAGTACCACAAACATTCACCCGTTCATACACACACAGACTATGAAAAAGAGACTTAACAACATGCTGATCATTTTGTTTTTGTTTACAGCGATGGTGATATCTACGATGATATTGGAGATGGTATGGTTTTTAGTTCATCTTTCATCATTTCATATAAATATATCATTTGTAGATATTTATCAGACCTCAAACACTATGATAGAAACAATAATTTGAATGAACATTATATTTTCTTTTCAGATTGCATCTATGACAACGATTAAAAAAAGAAGAATTGTTTTACACTGGTATTGTTTATGTTATTTATTATGTTCATTGATGATATACATTGGGAGCCTTATAATCAGACTCCATTGTCATTTCATTTTCACTTCATTATTCAACGGTACATTTTTGAATAAATTGGGCACATGGACAATGATTCAGAGGTCTGAAATCAGGCTTGCTTTAATTCCTTCGAACAATGTCATTCTTTTAAATTTAGAAAAACAACAAAACAAAACCATTTATTGTGGTTATTTTACTTGCTATATCTCAACAAATTGGGAACATTTTGTTATAACAACAGTATTTGCATATTTCTATTTTCTGCCTTTAGAAACTCTTATACAATTAGCTACATGTTTAAATGAAACTACTTGCTATTTTGCTTTTAAATCATATCTTTGATATGATATACTGTATGCATATTCCACTGCTATCTGCAAGGCCAAATGAAATGTATCTCAAGTTTCAACATGTAGCCTTAACAACAGTTTTAGTGCCAAAGTGCCTCTAAAATTCTGTACATTGCACAATACATGCACAATTATGACATACATAAAGTACAATTTTGGAATAAAAATGTCTGTTTCATTTTTTCTCTACACACCGTAGTTTGTTAAAGTATGAGCATGTCTGCTATAGAGAGAGTGTTCAGTATATCACAATAACATGCTTGTAAACGTGACTGACGTGTGTGCAGGTGTATGGAGTGTCCGCGGCTAAATGAAAACCATTTTAACTGGCTTTTTCCCCCCAAGTCAACTCCTCAATCATGACATTCTCTGTGCAGTTTATGTGCAAGAAGAGAATCAGTAACATCTAGTGGCAGCAACCAACAGCACACCACACTGGGATTTGGATTTCCAGTACAGTTTTCATTTTTGCTGTCAGTTTAGTTACTGATACAATACTACAGAGATCAGAGATAAAACCTAAGAGCGATGTTTTGTATATCTACTCAACTATACTTATGTTTAGTTTACACTTCCTTTTAGAGCTGAAACAATTAGTTGATTGATCTGCAACTATTTTGATAATCAATTCATCTTTCCAATTACTTTTCAGCCAAAAATACAAAAAGATTTGCTAAAACCAGCTTCTTACATGTGAGTATTCCTCAGTATCATTATAAATTGAATGTCTTTTTGGTTTTGGACTGCTAGTGGGACAAAACAACACATTTGAAAATGGGAAACTAGGTAACTGTGATAGACTTTTTATCAATTTAAATTAAGCCCAAATGACTGACCTAAAGAACACATTAATTTATTCAGGGGTGACAATAAGTGGGGAAAATGCTGAATGATCCAGAGGCCCTTAAACATGCCCTGGATTATACATTATGTCAGAGTTGTTTCCAGAGGAGTCAAGCAATAGTTAGCAAATAGCAAATGCATTTTCTATCTGGCTAAAATAAATCAATTTTTATCAGCTTACCAACTGTTGACTGATTTAGATAATTTAAAATTTATTTACATTTACATTTATAATTCTGTTCAGGCATCCTTACATTGTGAAACATGTAAATCCACTCTGAAATGGTGTTATTGTGTGTTGTTTAAATCCATTGTTTTTAGTAAAAAAGAAAGAAGGAAAGAAAAAAACACTACAAATGTTATACTTCGGAAAATGACGTTTGGCTAACAGTACATTTTATCTCCAGTGGCTTTAACCGATTTCTTTCCTCTGATGTAAAAAAAAAAGAAAAAAGAATATTAAATTACATCCGGTCTGCCCGGAAGTCACTTCCGCGCTTCACAATGGTTCCTCCAGTCGCAGTGTCGCCGCTCATCAAGGTAATAATACAAAGTATTTGTCCCGCATATTGTAAATGTTGTCAATTTTGTCAATTTAAAGGGAAGGGGGATTTAAATTCCAAGCTTTCTTTTCAAGACGTCGGCGAACTGGTCGTTAGCTAATCGTTCTAGCAGCATGTTAGCTAATGTTTGCTAGCAATGACATTGAGAGGCTGTAACGTTAAGGTGAACTTTCCTCCACAATAACAGCTGTAAAATCTTCCACATCTTCTCTAAGTTTGTGATTATATTTACTAGTGGCAGAGCTGCAATGGCTACTGTCTGTCTTTTCAGACAACAACTAGTTAGCGTTATCCACTTTAGCAGAAGGGTCAGAAAAAATCTGAACTTCGCCCCTGTCACGGCTTACTGAGCATGGTTTGTGTACAGTTGTCTAGCGTTTTGCATTTTGTTGTTGTTAACCGGGGGTTGTGTTAAACACAGAACCGTGGGGGAAAAAAAGAAAGGTAGTTATCTTTGGCTAGTAGCTAGTGTCAAAAGTGAGGGTCACGTCAATGAAGCATTGCAGTGGAACTCTTAAACACAGCTTAACCTGCTGCCATGTCTCAGCTCACTCAGCTGCTTAGTCGTAGTTGTTTCACAAGTTAACATGTTTGAATAACTTGTGTTTCAGACGGCCAGGTGGTCTGCCCTGCTGCTCGGCGCGTTCTATGGCAAGCAGAGGTTCGGTAAGTTCATCTCTGCGCATGCGTGGAGTAACTTCAAGGGCATTCTACAAAAGGGAGGAAATAGTAAAGTTCCCTCAATGTGATTGTTTTGTATATGTTTATATTTCATCATATACTTTTATTATAGAGCTGCATGCCTCATTTTTCATTAGGGTTTTTTGCACAGTGTATAAAGCTAAAGCTGTTTTGATATAATGACCGATTGTGGTGGTGTTCTTGTTCAGAGTACCTAAAGCCCATCGCTGAGGAGGAGAAGAGGGTTGAAGAAGCTGAGAAGAAGGTCAGAGAGGAGCAGGAGCGCATCTACAAACAACTGTCTGAAGGTAACACAAGACCACACACTCTTTGTTCCTGTCTCACTACCCGTCTGTCACACAAACATGGCTTTTATCGGTGTTTTAAATCTAACGAGACATCACATATTTCGACATATCTATAAAATGTCTTATTTACATATTTTCTATCTTGTTCTCTCTCCCTTCTACAGCAAATTCAGAGACCATCCTCAAATGAGCTCTTTCCGGACCTAAATTATGCTCCAAACTAAATAAAAACAAAATGTATTTTTCATGTAACAATCACAATGTTTTTGTGTTGTTTTTTTTTTGTGAGGGGATTGACTTCATACTAAAATAGAAAAAAACATCAAATCAGTCAATGTCTCTCTAATTTAAGGTCTTTAAAACAATTCACCTTCTTTGTCAGGTGTAGTTTGTTAGTTGCATGCATTGTGTAGTACACACATATTTTTGTTTGTGTGTACACCTGTCCTTCAGTAGGAGATGAGCCTGGGGGAAGAGCATGGTTGTAATCCTGGCCTAGTTTAGCAGCAATCCTAGGATTGGGGCCAAGTACCAGTAGTAGAAAATGCAATGTTGACAGAAGTGTTCCCTCAATACTCTTGTCTGTTGTGTAATATTGTAAGCTTAATAATGAACTCTACATTGCCATATAGCATTGTATAGTATATGCTGTTAAATTATAATTGTGATGGATATGTTTTTAATATTAAGTTAAGCTAATGATCTGTTTATAAAAGTATATTGTTCCCAAGTAGGAGGTAAGAGTATCAAATTACACAATTAGTCATTTTAGTTTGGAAGCAATTTTCTGCAGTCAATGAATTCACTCGTAAAAATACATTTGCTTTATTTGGGTCATCATTGTACACATGGAGCACATGAAGAGACAAGCTTTAAAATACTGACCATAAAGTAAACAAACTCTATTTAAAAACTGTTAATGGATATATCCACAGCACGTTATGGTACATTTATTGCCTAATATTACACGGTCATCTCTGATACACTCATTCTTTCTTTCCATATGTGGAATACTTGTACATCAGTAAATTGAGGCAAGCATGATAAAAACATATCAATCATTAAGAGAATAAGAAATTACTTGACTCATTTGCCGGTGCTTACAAATCACACTAATTTCAGTATTTAAAAAATAAGCATCTATATTTCAACTAGAAAAATGTGTTTTTTAATATATATTTACAGGGAAGAAGAGATATGTACAAGTCATTACGACAACTTGTTCCTTTGTCTCAAACAGCTCTTTACTCTTGGAGCCTCTATTGTCTGTCTGCAGAAGTTGTTACTGCAGATGCATGATGGACTACTGGTGAACACTGTTGCCTCACAACATCCCTGAGTTCAGGTCTTTGCCATCATCCTTTGTTGTGTGGAGTTTGCATATTCTCCACATTTATGTTAGGGTGTTCCTCTCGCATCAAAACACATGATTGTTAGCTATAAATACACTCATATCATTGCCCTTGAACAAGACACTGGCCTCAGAAGTCTTCAGGTGGTGCGCTAGCACTGACCCCTGCTCCTGTTCATGAATCGGTTCATTGCAGCGGATGAATTTCCCATCAGGATTTAATAAGTGGTAACTTTTTGAAGCAGTTGGAGAGAGATGCTTGCTCCTGCTGCCACGTAGTGCTTCAGAAATTTCGTTTGAGATCCAACCACTGGAAATAACAAATTTCCAAAATAGTGACTGGGTTTCACTGTGCTCCTATTTAATAAGATATTTGTAAATTAATATTCAGAGAATATAACATTCTCAGCTACTCTCTCAGACCTATGTACAGTATGAAGGCATCATGAGGAAGCAACTACAGGCTTGTTTGTGTACAGTAAAGTAACATTACTATGCCATTGCCTTAATATTCATTTAAAGGAACCATACTTTATTAATATGCATCTTCTACTGCAGTAGTATTGTCATCTACCTTTTGGCTCTCTGCAATCAAGGTAAACACACTCTCAGTTGTAAATGGTAAGTGACTGGAAGGAGTGAACATGAAATTGTCATTTTGAAATATTGGAATTTATGCATAGTAGTGTGATTATATTTATATCTACCCATTATTATATGTCACATACATATACAATGTTTGACAACAGAGGTCCAGATATGATTTACAATCTACAGTGACATATCACTTACTACACAGATGCATGTCAGTTTCATCCTCTCATGTTTGCCGTGTTTCATAACTACTTAAAAGAAACTGAAAAGAAATATAAAAGTTCGACCCACAACAAACACACATACATACACACAGCATCTCCCCATCTAAACTAACATTAAGCCTCCATTTAAAAAAAAAAAATATATATATATGTTTGGCTCACCTGGTTAGTGTCCCTTAAAGATAAATAATTGCTCTTCTTGATGAGGATTCAGGATTTTCTTTTCTGATCTGAACCAGTTTTTCTGAAGAAATACTACAGCTGATGTGCATTCACTCACGTATCCGTCATCCTGACTTTATTTGCATGTTTTCCTTGGCGGTGAGATTGACTGGCTGACCGGCTGTGTTGCTCAGGCAGTTCTGATGTCTATCATGAGCCGTCCGTGTGCACTCCCATCACGTGCACAGCTTTTTGACCTTTTAGCACATCGAGCAGGTCTTGGAGCCTCCGCCGCCGGTGTTGTTTGTAGTACCTGGTGGACAAGACAACATCAAAGAAAAGAGTCAGCAGATTTGTAGCTGTTGTAATACATTTAATAGTGTGTGTGTGTGTGTGTGTGTGTGTGTGAGATTATTCCAAAGAATCACAGCACCTTTATTGGCTGTGGCTGCCTCTTTAGCAGCCTTCTCTTCTTCTATGACTTTTAGTTTAGCCTCATACTCTTCTTTTTTAGCATTCCACTCCTTCCTGTTGTTAAGGATGCCATCCAGCATGGGCTGGATTTGTGGGTGGAAGCGAGAAAACTCCTAACAAGAATAGAGTGAAAGAAAACATATGTTAAAAAATGTTTGTAAAGATGAAAACAGAGCAGTTCAGGGTGTTTGTTCAAGTGTGGATGCTCCAAAGAAAATAAATGAGCGAATGGCTTTAATTTTGTCAGACCTACCATCAAGGTTAATGTTCAATGTTGCACAAAAATAGAACAGGAAACCTCCAAATATATACTAAATCAATGATGAATGATAATCTGAAAATAACCATGTACTGTTTAGTTCATCAGTCAAAATACAATATAAAACATTACCTTGTAGACAAACGTGCAGACAAAGTCAATGAAACCACACTGTAGCTTTGGTAGCTCCGCTGCCTTGTTCCTGTCCATCATGGGCTGGTGGGAGGGACAGGACATGTTTGAGCCACTCACATCATATTAACATCCAGGAAATCAATCAACAGCTGCTACTGAAGTGATTAGAAATAGTGAGACAACATGGGGGGCTAGCTATCACATGAAAAATTAGACTAATTAACGAACGAACGACCCAAACCAGTCAGCTGTCACGTGATAAAAATGAAACTCATGCATTATCAGATGAATGATGGACTACTGGTAAACACTGCTGCCTCACAACAGTACCAAGTGAGGAAAAAAAGCACATGATTATTTACAATAATTTTAAAACTCACAATAGGTTGTTGTTCCAATACTGTCCTCTCCAGGTCACCCTGCTCCCAAAACTCTGCTGCTACAGACAAGGCAACCTGAAAGATGCACACAAACACACAGTGGTGAAAAGCTGCTGTAGAAAAGCAGATCACAAACACCCTGTGAGTCACTCATTTATTACATTTCCGTGCTTCTCACCTTGCTCTGCACCTCCCAAGGCTTGGTGATAGCTGACAAGTCACATGCGGTCATCATCATAGCCCTAAAATACAAAAGATTTAGAGGAGAAATCAGAGAGATGTAAAGGAACAAAGAACTATGTGCATGCTCATTGTACTCACATGAGGATTTCCTTTCTGGTTGTTTCTAGAGACATAAACTCCACCCACTTCTTTTCATCCTCATACGTGTGTGAAAGGTCCACAATCTTCTGGAACATGGTTCTTTTCCTAGCAAGGTACGAGGAGAGGAAATGTCATTATGTGTTTTTACAGTTAACACTTAAGGGAAAAACCAAACGAGAGAATCAACAGGTAGAGTGAGCCAATGAGAGATTGTGCTGACTTGAAATAAAGAGCCAGGTCAGTGGCGATGATGGCGATGTCCGTGAGATGTATCACATGTTCTACCTGTCGCCTGTGGAGGTTTTGGTAGATATTCAGTGACTGCAGGTGAGATGAGAGGAGAGAGATGGGCATCGGTCACAGTCAGTGAGTGGAGGATGTTATTAGGAAGAGATTTCAGTGACACACAAGTTAGTTTAAGTTATTCTCTAGTTCACCTCTTCTTTCTCACCTCGTCACCCAAGAGGAACTTTCCGAACTCTAGATGGTGTCGTTCCAAGATGGAGGAGCCATGTAGCTTGGCAAGGGGGTTGCCAGATCTGTTGGCATAAATAAAATTCCTCAGATATGAACAGAATTACACACGAGATTAACAACAATCATGATCAGTTTCAAGTATAAGACTTTTTACATGCCATATGACTTCATCATATCGTATCGTACCAAATTGTTAGCATGTTTTGACCCATTTACTGCAGTTTTACTACTAAATATCCCTTGCTTTCAAAACCTACTCTACCATATGGTTTTCAAGATTGCTAACCCTGTTTCCTTCCATGTAATGATGGAATAAAATAAACTTTGAAAGACTTGCTTGAAATAGATAATTCACCACCTGAACATTAGGTCTGATTGTATTGTTATCAAGGCAGTGTTACCTGTAGGTGGCAATGCACCTGAATGATTTAAGATCCATCAAAAAGCTTTGAAAATTTACTAACATTCATGTAGAAAAGTAAACGTGAGAATATGAATGCATCTGTTTTATATCAGCATGGCCTTTCACTTGCATTACTACACAAAAAAGATGTAACTTTGACTAAAATAAATCCAGGTGTGATGTTCACCGTGAAAGATGTCGCAAGTTAATTGTCTTGCTGTACTAAAATGAATGGAAGCTGACGACACCCTGGAAGGTATTAAAACCAAACTTTCTTTGCTCTACCCTCACTTTCACTACTACCTTAAATACAGTCTTAGCACTATAACTTGGATATTAAAGTGATTTTGCACATATTGTACATCTCTATGTTTATATGTGTGCAGATACATTCATGTATGTATGTACGGTATATACATAACTGTATATCTTCCTAGTAAATATAGTTTATTGCATATTGTATTATTATATATTCTAATTTAACATTTTTGTTTATGCATTTTCTGTGTATGTAGCTTGAAGGAGGGCTACAACTGCCTTATATACATATATATAAGGAAAATAAAGCTAAACCTTGAACTGTGTACATTCAGATAGAAGGTGGTATACATACACATACAGCATTCAATGATTACTTAATATTATTGCACTAAGACACAGCTGTGTTACCAGGGGAATGGTTTTCTGTATACCCAGCTATAGATATAGTTTTGCAAAGTGTAGGTTCATTTATTTTTCTGAGTTCTCAACTGCACTTACTTGACTTGGTACAAGTTGTTGGTCCCTCTGTGATCAATATCATGGAGAAAGCCTGCAGTTATCATGGCCATTACCTCCAAGTCAGTGTAGTACCGCTTCAGCATTCCCGTCTGAGGACACAGACACACACACACACACACACACACACACACACAAAGTGGTCAAAACAAAGAGAAAAACACAAAATCTGTTTCATGGTAGAGTGCAAAAAAGACCAACATGTTATCATTGTACATACCATGCTTTCAGGCATGGAATAATAGTTTTAAATTGCTTCTATTCTAAATAATGTAAAAAAGCAATACCGTTAAGAGAGTAAACATGGTCTGCCCCACGTTGAAGCCGTGACGCCAGTTGTGGTAGGTAATCTTTCTGTAGCCTTTACTGATTGAGTACATGAACCGGACCAGCACCTGAGAGGCAAGAACTGGTTAATCACAGACTTATAATCATGCATACAGTGTTGAGTGTGTGTGTGTGAGTGTCTAAATTACCTCTTGAGGGATCTGGAACTTCTTGACTACTCCGACCTCATAGTACATCTGGATCCCGCACTTCACCAGTTCCATCTCTGTGCAGTTAAAATCCGAAAAGCGGAATTCATAGATCTCAAACTTCTTAATCAGTGGAGGTAGATCTTTTTTCTAAGAGGAAAATGAGCAGAACAAACGCAGAGTAAGAAAAGTACACAGCACATTCATAACAATGGCAGACAGACAGTCCCGCATGAAT
Source organism: Nannoperca obscura (assembly GCA_036024295.1). Classification (NCBI taxonomy): domain Eukaryota; kingdom Metazoa; phylum Chordata; class Actinopteri; order Centrarchiformes; family Percichthyidae; genus Nannoperca; species Nannoperca obscura. The sequence continues at coordinate 31,336 of JAVQJL010078212.1, forward strand.
ATAAGAAAAGTATTTTCTTGTACTGGACACTGAATTATAGCTGAGTTTCAGTGTTACCAGGATATTTTGGAGCTCCTCCTCTTCACACTCTCTGGGTTCACAGCCAAGGACCTCTCTGGTGTTCTGGGAGAGATGAGAAAAACCACTAAGGTTGTAAGTATAAACTAACCAAATAGAAAGTACATAGGTAAAACCTCCAAAAAAGTGAAACAGTCATACTGAAAAGAAAGTGTGTAAAATGGATGAAAAAAGCTAGAATATGCACACTGGAACTTTTTTTAAAAAAAAGCTAAAACTCCTTTGAATATTACAATATTTTAAATTACTTAACAGGTGGTAAAAAAAAAAAATATATATACTACTGACCAGGATATTCTGGATCTCATCATCCCGACATTTTACATGGTACAGCACCATGTCTTGAGCAATGTCTTTCCGATTCTCCAACTTGTTCATCTTGTCGTAAGTGTCCGTGTTCAAAACGGACCAGCCCAGGAACTGGGTCAAAGCCTGAGAAACAGGGATCAGAATCAGGAGAGGATTGTTCACAGTCCAAGTTAAAATGCTTGGTAGACATTTCTTCATACCAAGATGAACTGCTGAAATGTATCACAGTTTATGATTTCAAAAACTGCATCATTCAGTATTTCATCAGTAGACAGGAACTATATAATGTAGAACTTATGTGACAGAATTCAGTGTTAAGCAGCGATTGATATACCTCCATGAGCTGCTCGTCCTGATCATCAAAAGGCTTTCCATCTTTCCTGTTGTAAAAAGTGGCCACACCAACTATCTCTTCTTTTTTGTTGACGATTGGCAGCGAGAGAACATTTTTTATGGTCCAGCCGCTGTTGTCGAGTGGCTCAGTCTGCAACATTGAAACAACAAGCAGAAACATACAAAACTGTATGAACTCCTCTCTCATGAGTATCCCTGGACTGTTTTTTGTAAAGACATCTCTTTTACCTGTCAGCCAAGTTCAGTCTCTTACCTGAAACTGGAACGTCTCATCAGCGGCTGCATTCATAATGTTACAAATCTGAGGAGCAGAAATGAAACAGATCAATCAAGGTGGAAGATGTGCAGATACATTAGACTGGTGCTAACTGATTTCACAGCTTGTAGTGATGTAATGAAAGGAAACTCACAAAACCGCTCTCGGCAACGTAAGTAGGCAGGCCGCTACTCAAGGCCCAGTGATCTGGAGTCGGATTGCTGTGTCACAGACAAACAAATAAATAAGTTAGTTAGCGTGTATGAGCACAGGTTGTGTCCCGACTGGGATTGGGCAATTCTGCTTTAAGCCTTGTTCCCCAAAATGTTGCTAGTTCTGTAAATTATTAAATAAGTAACTGATTTATTTTGCTATTAATCCATGACCACATTTTGAATAAATCTTCAGATTGAGATTAAATGAAAAAGATTTACTCACGGTATTACTTTGATGTCTTCTTTTCCATGCAATATATAATCAATCACTTTGTAGAAAATTACTTCCTGGAGGGAAAAAACATTAGATTTCAAACATTTATTGAAAATAGACCAAGGGCAACATCAAGTATGTAGAGATCTTCTACCGAGCGAGTGTTATAACAATGATAGATAAATTAAATAAAAGAATGTACCCTGCCGTCAGGAGTGACAGGGCCAGAGTAAGGTGCCTGCTCTCCCATCAGCACTGGCCAGATATCAAAGAACTCCTGGAAGAAGATGGACACGAAAATCCAGAAGAAGAAGTCATAAGTGCACAAACACAAAACATGGGATGTTACAGGTAAAGACAAAGTAAGACACAGTACCTTCTCCTTTGTCATGTCTAGTAAACCAACAGAGTAGCGGTCACAGTTGAGGTAGGCTCGGACTGTGTACAAGGCTTTGTGAAACTGTCGCTCAATGTCTGTCAGCTCTTCAAACACCTTGTTGGCAGACCACAGCAGCAACTAGGAGACATAACACACACACACACACACACACACACACACACACACACAGCAGGCACATCAAGCATTCAGTTCATGCACTGTCAATGCAGTAGTCCTGTATTTCTGTAATTATATCAAATAAGTAGAATGAAAAGCCAAACTCTGAGAGTGACTTCGATCAAAACATGTCCAGCCTGACATCCCTCACCTGTCCTTTACGCGTCTCACAGCTGTGGAGGTAACTCAGGTGGTAGATCTTTAAGTTCAAAGTGGCAACTTTCAGATACTTTAGAAAAAGCTAAATGGACAAACAAGAGAAAAGATAGGATCAAACTTCTGATTAGATAATATAAATGACACACTATGACACAATATATGATGTGGTGATGTGTGAGGATATAAGATACAGCATGATATGATACACAGCAGAAGGACGGACATTACAGTATATGACAAGGTGTGCTTCTTTAAAACTCAGTATATCATAATCAAAAAATGTCCCATCAGTTTGGATCACTTAGGATTTTTGCTAGTTGCAGAAAAGTGGCGAGTAGAATAAAATGAATATGTGTTGAATTAAACATTATCTGTGCTTTGATTACATAACAGACTAATTGACTGACTACATACTTTAATTGAGGGAACACATTCACAATACAGTGTGCAAAACAGTTACATGACTCAAAGCTCACATTATTTATCATTATTACAAAACTGAAGCACAAAAATGTTGTGATTTGCAGTCTGTAACAAACCAGGCACCTCCTCTCTACATTAAAACCATTTTGTAATTCTTCTCTCTTTTCTTTTCTCTTCCAAAGACTCTTTTCATGGCTAAGCAGCTAAAGAAAATAGTTTTTTATATAATCACGAGTGATCTTAAATGAATTAGACTATTTATGTCATGTCTAATAAAAGACCATCCTTCCAGCCATGTTTGAATATATTTAAAGGTAATGATGATATTCAGGTAAATAACAACCCTGACAACTACAATAGCTTGATTCCTGCAGCGGATAATATACAGTACAGAATCTTTATTAATTTATATTTAATGATGTCATACACTGTATGTATATATAGTCACACACTGTTAATAAAGTTATTAACCTGCTGTGGGTCTAAGTCCACAACTTACCTGACCACCTCCAGCTTATTTCCATTTTGAAGCTTAGTTTATTCCTAATTAGGATGACATCCTTATACGTGATGGATTAATGACCTGACACATAGTGAACACACACTGGTCCCACTCGTACATGCCTTAATAATCTACCAGTCGGCTCAAAGGGAATTCCCTCCCACTTGTAGTGATATACTTATGTCAGCTTTCGTTTAGAGATATTGTCACAATTTGATGTACTGTAAAGGTCGTTTGGCTTTGATTCAAAAGCAGAAACAGATTCTGTAGTTTAATTTCTGTAGTTTCAATAGTTTATGGTGATGAAACTATGATTTCCTTTTGAGGTCTTTGGCAAGGCCTCTTTGCATCACACTTTTGCTTTGATATGTATACATGCTTTAAATATGTGAACTTTGTGCATTGGTGCTTGTACGGTTGAGACTCACATCTTCATCCTCAGCAGTGAAATATGGTCCTGTGGTCTTGTTCAGAGCCATGATCACAGCCACCATGTCTTTGCCGTTGAGGATGGGCGTCGCCAGAATGTTCCGGGTCTTGTAATCTGTGAGTTCATCGACGAATGAGCTGAAGTGCTGGTTCTAAAAGATGGAAAAGACATGTTTTTAATATATATAAAATATACTTGCAAACACATGTGTGCACACACAGGACTTTTTTGTTACATTGCAAATGCTTTCATTACTATTACCACATTTTTCAAAAACTCATCCTCATCCTTGTTTAAAAAAAATAAAATTAAATGTATTGCTAGTATGATATAGAGTTAACATACTATAACTTGATATAATAGTTGTTTTATTTAAGTAAACTTAAATTTAAAAAAAATGTGTGTATGAGTCATGTGTGTTTTTAAAATGCCATGTGGTAGGTAGATAGACAGACCAAATATAGACCAAAAAAGATTTAACGAAATAATATCTTTGGAAAAATACCTGAACCCACTACACTGAACTTGGCCAAAAAGAAATACCAGGCATGCGTATATTTTTACATGATTTGCAAAAGTAACCAGCTGTTTCCCAAAGTGTGATTACATTTCATCATGAAACTACTTATTTTAAATGGGCACAATATATATATAGTTGAATATATAGAAAAGCCCTGACATAAAGGCATTCTATGGACACACTGTATGGATGCAGTGTAAAGTAAACTAGTTTTGATCTGTTTCAGATTCCTGCTGACTGCTGACTAAATGCCAGAGACGTCTAATCCACAGCTAGAGCAGAGGCTGATGGGATCTGGAAATAAATGGATTATGTCTGACAAGGGGATTTACACCCTCACTTGGTCAAGTATAGATGCGTGTCACTAACTCTTCTGTTACTTGTCTACAACCAGTGTAGCTTTTAGACATGATGTAATTCATGAAAACATACAGATTCAGAAAGAACATGCCATTGACTATAACCAAAACGTTATACCTTCTCAGTTTGATATTATAATACTCCGACTTATTGTTTCGTTTTTACTTTATAAACAGATGAGTAAGCGCTAAAGCTGCAGTACACAAACATTACTTTACGTACACATGTTTTAAACCTGGGCTGGCCAATACAGTGCATTCACACATTAATGAGAGCATAGACTATTATTTCTAGATTGCATCAATTGTATTGTAACCTCTAATAGCTAATTCTCTATAATGGGAGTTACACAGTTTGCATTATTGTAAGTGTTTTGAAGTTCAAAGTTCAAAATGTTTCCAGCCACTCCCAACAAAAAATAATTTGAAGGTTGCTCCTTATCTCTATTTTAGTTTTATGAAATTAAAACCCCACATGAAACAAACACTTGGATGCCACAGCGTTACTGCCTTTATCAGATGTGAACTATCAACACTTGTCCATCGGCAACTTGTTATTTATCTGTTTCACTGCTATTACTTTTGGGGAGAAGAATGTTGGCCAGCAACATGCCCCCTGTGTTGCAGCCCCACTTTGTATTTTATTTTAACTTGTCTACATGTCACATTTTCAGCAGGACATCAGGAGTCACATTTAATTAATGAGTTAAAATCATTACTCTTATGTCATTCTTCCAGTCACGAGATACAACATTCAGGAAAAAAAGGCTAGATTACTATGAGACTAAAAGAAGAAGATGGACATTTAAATATTAATTAAAGCCACTACTGTATGTGTGGGATTTGAAAATGTAAGGCTGTAGTGTCATCTGGTGGTAGTTTTATGAACGACACCACGAAGACCAGTGAAGATATGCTCAACGTTATCTGTTTCACCATTTTAATTTTAGGATTAGTTCATTGGTGCATTTTCCCCCTATCCTCTTACCTGTGTGACATCTTTCACATTAACAGTCTTCTTGGTCAGGGCCACATGGCCGACTATTCCCATGTCAAGTGGATAGACGATCTCAGAGTCTGGTGGCACCACACAGTCATCCAACTCTGCCTCCGTGTTGACGTTGAAGAGCCTTGTGGCGAGCTCTCCAATGCCGTTCCGCTGCCGGTACATGAACAAGCTGCACCGGTCCGCGTGGATGAGCGCACTGATTCTCTTCAGGATCTTGAAGACCACCTTTTCCACATTGATGTTCTCCTGCATGTCTTTGATCAGGTCATACATGATTTGGCTTTCTTCAAACTTGAAAAAAAAAGAATAATAGCCCCATTTTCAGAATTTGGCATCAGTAGAGAAAATAAGGACTTGCATAATAAGTAGAGAAGTTTGCCAAAGGTTATACTGCATATATAGATGGGTTTATGTGGGGTAACTCAGGCTGCTCAACTACAACAAAGTTTGGTCAGTGGTTTCTACCTGCTATTTTTTCATAATAAACATACAAAATTTACCTGACTGAGCTCATGGAACTGGCTGAAGTCGACTTGTTTCTCTGGAAGTCCTGACACCTTTGATAATGAGGCAGGGCTCATCTTCTTGGCAAAGTACTGTTTAGCAAATGCAGGGTTCCCCTTGAGGAATTTTTCCACGTCTTCCTTTTGCACACCCATGGTTCCTTCTTCCTCCTCTTCTCCCAAATGCTCCTGCCTTCTCCCTCTTCAGCTCAGTGTTGGAGCTCCCGCTTGGTCCAACGCTCCTCTACACGAGCTCCCTCTGACTTCTCAGAGTAGAAATTAAAGAAAAAGAACGCAAGTAAGAAGCAAAACTACGCACACAGCTGCCGGTTTCCCAGTTAATCCCTAAATATAAAAAGCTAATCTTACCCGGGTATCACACACAAAGGGGAAAAACAGAAGTGGACACATTCAAATGCAGGAAAAAAAGAATCCCCCTGTTAGTGGGATGAGTGGACAGAGTGAGGGAGAGCCCTGAGGAGAAGGCAGAGGGCTGAATCCAAACAATCCTTCTGTCATCAGCAGATAGTGCTGAAGGTTAGCAGGGATCTGCCTATGCTAAACTTGTCAGCTGATCATTTAGTAACAGATATGTCGGCCAAATGATCCAGTGTGCTTCAGTACATTCAGTGCCTTTGTAATAGTACTGATCAGGTAAATAACAAGTTTCAAATCCGCAGGAAAATATAAAACACCAAGATTTGAAACAAAAGCTGCTTTTCACCGCACTCTTGAATTTTCAATTATTTCCAATTACCATTTATTTTACACATTTCAATTGTGTAAAATGTCAATTTCAATTTGAATCATTCATACCTGTATTTAGATTTACATAGATGAAACAAATCAGAAACATCAACCATAAAACAAAACAAAAAGATATAAAAAAATATATAACAAATCTAGATTATCTTGGCTTGGTTACTACTAACTTAAAACCAAAGAGCAGTAGAGTAACACCTCCGAAAAAAAGTATTAAACTTAATAAACAGGAGTGTTTTTCCTAAATGTTCCATATTATTTAGTTTGTTATGTGTCTTTCACAGTATACCGTTTCTGTCTATCTCTTTCACACATGCAGGTCTACCTGTGCAAGCCCTTTAAGTCCTTATTAAACAAGGCCTCCTCTTGTATAAGCCCTATTTAGTTAGGACACTAGCTGATTATCTCAGCACCCCAACTCTGTCTTTCACCACATGCAATCTTTAATGCAGTCTACCTGCAGTTTCCCACAGCAATGACTGTCGCTGGAATATTTACGAGACTGATGGTCCATGATATCCTGAGAGGTTTAAGGTAGTCAAGCCAGCTAGAAGCTAGACACTAATTTAACATTACTGAGATAGGACTGTCTGCAACAAACACACAGTAGAAAAAGAGAAATGTTCTGTGCTTCTGTAAGAAAGTTAATCCTTTCATTCAGAGCAGGGAGGACCTATAATAAGGTTCCATAAACACCTTAAACATAAGGTCAAATAGATAATCTGCTTCCACTATAATAGATTACAGCAGGTCCAGACTGTGTGTGTGCGGCATAGAATGAGTGAGTGAGGGAGGGCGTAGTGATTTGGGTTGGTCAGTTTGATGAGTGTGTTTGTGATGTAGGCCTGTTGTAGCTCCTGTGTAAAAAAAAACAAAAAAAACAAAGCACTGGGCCGAGCGATGCTTTTCTGTGCAGCAACATGTTTTCTATACCTTTTAGGTTTAGGGTTCAGAAATAGTTCAGGTTTAGAAAGCTTCAGTTAATCTATTTTTGCACAAAGCATAACAAGGAGGAATAAATCTTGAACAGTTTCAACTGTTAATAGAATAGAATATATATATATATATATTTATATATATCACAGTGTATCAATTAGAAGTAAACAAGACTCTACCACCATGCTAGCAGCTCTGTGAGGCTGTACGCACAGTGGTGCTCTGAGCTATAAGATAATGTCAGCATCTTAACATGCTTACAATGCTAACATACAAATGATAATAAGGGGAAATGTTCACCAGAATCACCATCTTAATTTTGAGTGTTGGCATGCTAAAATTTGCTAACTGGGGCATGGGAATGTCAGTAGTTTGGAAGGTCCTACTTGTTCATAAACCAAATAATTAAATTAACATTTTGACCTAATGATGGCGCTAGAAGAAGAGCCAGGGGATCACCGAAGTTAATACAATTGATCCTGAGGGGCGAATTACTAAATTAGAATGCATTTTTCACAGAAATAAATGTGTGAATTTTGTCCCCTATCACTTACATTAAGTGTACTTCTTCAATGATTAGATTAGGTTACACCGAGTTCAAATCTTCTGTCAGATAATAGTGTTCCACGTCACTATTATACTACAGCTTGTGATGGGGGCCTCTGTCAAGCTGTGTGTGTGTTGTGGTGTTGCTGTGTTGTGTCTTTCAGCGTTGCTGGTTAACAGTTGGAGCTGAAGCCATCACGGAATTGAAGGCAGCTGGCCATTATCACCACGCTGCATAACACGGCCCCTTCCTGCTAATTTGGGGGCTCTGTCTTCCCCTTGGTTGCAGTGGGTTGCAATACTGGTTGCAATTCTGACATTCACCACAAGATGGCAGAAGACCCATATCTTAACACCTGTTCTCTTCAAAGCCCTCACACACACTTGGTCCACCCACGCAGGTGTTTTGACTTGTTAAGCATGATTACACTTCTTCTCAGCAGGACTGTGTGGGTGTGCACACAGTACATGATAATCAAAACATATGTTGCAAATATGGTTGACTGACATCCCCCCATACTCTGCTGGTAGTAAATGAGTAATGTCCATGCAACAAAGGTTAGACATGACAGATAAACAATCAGTGTGAATATGTTTAAACAATATGTTTTTTCAAATTTGATCTTATTTTACTCTATTTTATTTTTCTTCAAACATTTTATTGATCATTTCTCTATTTTATATTTGTATTTTTTACTTGCTTTTTTATAGTACTGGCTTATTAGTGGCCTTATCTTATAAATCTGTATGTATTTATACACCTTTACATCAAACCAAATTCCTTGTATGTGAAAACCTACTTGACAATAAATACGATTCTGATTCTGATATTCAAAATATAGCACACAATGGTATGGATATGTTCAAAGTATATTCAAATAAATATATAAATATGCTCATTCTTTGTGGCTTGATGTTACCAAGAAGTAAAAATATATATTTTTTTGTCAGATCATCTTAAACCTTTCTAGCCCAAAACATTTTCTTGACTCATTACATTTTTCATTAAATATACCATAAGACCACAACCCCAAATACCAGGAAAAGTCTCTATGTTGTGTGAATATGATGTACAGGTTAAGCATAAGGTTTTAGGTGTATGCACTGTCACTGAACGTGACTGTATTTAAATATATATAAATAGAGTAGTCACGATGGTCAGCAGAGGGTGTAATCGTTGTGTTAGCCTTCCCCCGGGTCTATCAGCCAATCAAAACCAGCGATGATCATGACATAAGGCTTGGAGCATGCTCACAGGTGTCCTCAGATCAGAGGTTATTTTATATAACTGGTTTTGCAGGATCAATAGAAGTATTCATCACCAATTTCTTTATAGTAAACAACCTCAAGAATGGAGGTAGGGTCACAAAATGACTTTGTCGGTATGTCAGTTTTACAGATTTACACTCATATTTTTATATGATCCCACATTGTACTAAATGTAATTTATTGCATTTAGGAAATGTAAATAATTCTATAAAAAGGTGTATACAAGTCTATTTTTGTTGACGATCTATTTCAGGCTGTACAAGTAGGATTATGGTGCTGAGCTGCACAGTCAGTGGAAAAAATAGATTGTCTCTCTTGATAGGCTTGTCTGTCTGTATCCTCACTGGGGATAGGGTGCAGTGATTAACTCTTTTAATCACTGCACCCCCCCCTCCACTCTCTACTATTTTGTGTATTAAACCAACAGGTTAAAGAACTTAAAGGAAGAAAAGAAAAACGAATTATAGAAGACCAAAGCTGACTTTGGATGTTATTACAGGATATATTCTGCCAGCAGTAATATTCTGTGACCAGGTTTAATTGAGGTAATGAAAGTTCACAAGTTCACAGCCGAAAGAGCGAGAGAGAGTGTGTGCATAATTGCACTCATGCATGTGAAGTTGCCCTCTCCAACACAACAACGCATTAAGCTCTTATCTAACTGTATTATCAGCATTGTTGTAATTGTGAGTGGATCATCCCATTATTTGGAATGGTGTGAGATTTACCGAAATTCTTAAATCCTATGCATCAGTAACAGTGCATGCCTTTGTATATGTGTAAGAACACAATACATTTAAATTTACATTTTTTTATAACAATATTAACATTCATGCTTTTTAGATTTTAAAATTGAAATAAGGAAAGCCAATTCTTCTTTATTGTACATTATCATAGTCATGTAGGCTTTTTGCTTATTGTAAGCCATACTAATTGCCTTTAGCAAAATAGAAATGTAAGTTGATTTTATATTTTGAATTTTGCAGTGTTTGCTTGTTTTCTTGTTGATTGCAGGTTTGTTATTCAAGTTTAGTTTCACAGGTGGCTTTGGGTAATTCGCACCAGTGGGGCACTTTGCCCACAAACTTTTAACCGGCAATGGCTTGAATCAGAAACTCTCTCTTGGTAACACGACAGACATTTAATTTATTTTTGTTATGTTTTGTCAGCAATAATGGCTGCACATTAACCTGCAAATTCAAACAATGAAAATCCCTTTCACGGTTTATCCAAACCTGTTGCATGCATGCTTTTCATCATAATCCAGACATCAGAAAGCAAAAATCAATAGTGCCTGTTTCTACCCAATAAGGCCATAAATAAGAGATGCATCCTGTGGTAGTACAGTGTTTGGTTGGGGTCTAATTAGTTGGTTAGTTATTGTTGTCCTAATATGTGTTAACAGTTAAAATAAAATAAACCCTCAATTTCAGAAAACTCCCTCTTAAGAATTTTTTTGATGTATTTCCCAGATTCATTCTCTTCAATCTAAGATGCAATTTTCATTTAGGTGAGTAAAGATTCTAGTTGCAACACTGGTGGAATCATGACAAAACATAACTGGCCCAAAATTTTAAATTTTATGTAGCAGTCTTTCAACTATTAATACTTTTAGCTTTGCTTGTATGTATGGTCTGCACTGTTCATTGTGTGCGTTCAAATACAGTTTATCTGTTTGCACCTGCATCTGCTTAGATATGTACCTGGTTTGTTATGCTTCCAGTTAGTTACATAAAGGTCTAATTGTTTTTATGGTAACTCTTGTGCAGGTTTCAAAGTAGAAGCCAGATTACGGTAAGGATTTCAACCCAACAGGATTACCTCTAGATTTAAGAACCTTATTTAGTTACAAGCAATGAAAATCAGCCATAAGCTTGTCTGTGGAGTGTGTATATAAAGGCTGCCTCACACACAAGACTCAATCCGGAGAATAACTGCAAACAGTAGTAGAATCTCAATCACTGTGGCTTCTTTGATCCAAAACAGGTAAGATGCTGAAATTGTATTACTTTTTAGACAATTCACCCTCTAGTTACTTGTTCTGAGATCTCTTTAAATTTTATCAGTAGTTGTCAGCAGAAAGTGTGTGAAATAATTTACTGTGAAGAATGTAAGCTTTCTCTTCTGTCAGCTGTTACTTGAAATTAGAAACTTGATAATCACTGTATTGTATAATGTGGTGTTACAGTTTGAAGTTGTACCAAAAGTTTTTAGTATAAACATTTTAACTCAGAATATGTTTATTCGACTGTGTTGTGTTGCTCAGCATGTAATAGGCTGTCATGTAGTGCTACAGTTTTCTTTTTCTCATGTCAAATGGTACAATATATTGTTGGTGTATTAGTACACAAGGGATCATGGATGGTGGACCGTTTCATCCTGAGACCCAAACATGCACAGCTTTGCGTCAGATAAAGATGCTCATATATTCAAACGTGTATTCAAACCGATGTATGTTCATTGTAGAATGGGATCCTCTAAGCTGGCCCTGCTGCTGGTCTTGCTGTCCTGCGTGGAACGCTGCCTGTCTGCCTCCTGTGTCGTCGACAGCTTCACAGTCAAAGAAGACTTTGACCCCAAGAGGGTGAGCGGACCGAAACACACAAACAGCAGGCATGTTGAAAAAAGGAAGTTAAAACAAGTGAGTGAAATAAATTCTTCTTTTTCATCGCAGTATGCAGGAAAATGGTACGCGCTGCAGAAGAAAGACCCAGAGGGCCTGTTCCTGCAGGACAACATCTCAGCTGAGTACACCATTGATGATGATGGCTCCATGACCGCCTCCTCCAAAGGACGTGTCACACTGTTTGGGTAAGTCATAAGACCAGCGAGTTACTTTTTGTGCTCACAGGGTTGATAAACCTTATTTAACTTATTATCTACAGATACAATTATACAAAACTCTCCTGATTAGAGCACAGAGTCAGTTTGGTCACAAAGACCTTCTTGAGCCTCTAAGACCTGGGGAAATGAAGGCAGCTCAAATATTCAGTTTAGGTTCAGCGGTTAGAAAAGGTGCTCTAGATCTGCTCATGGTTCAGCTTCAGAAGTTTTCAGATAGGAACAGGCGTCATTTTCTATAATCACATTCTGAACGGTATTAGCTACAAGCTGGGTTTTGTCTGGATTATGGAGGATTAGGAAGAAATGCAGGTTGGAGAGGTGGGTTTTTACACAGGAATGTGAGATTGAATGCATTTTGACTAACAAACTTCATTGAAGTGGTCAGGACTAAGACAATGATGTTGTCCAAAGGCTGTTGACTTGTTTGATCATTTTCACATTGATGCTAACACATGTGTTTGTATCATCATGTTGCAGCTTCTGGGTTGTCTGTGCTGACATGGCTGCCCAGTACTCTGTCCCCGACCCTGCCACCCCCGGCAAGATGTTCATGAACTACCAGGGACTGGCCAGCTACTTGTCCAGTGGAGGTCAGCTGTGCACAAATATCCTCATCACATCCTTCATATATCCCCTCATTTTCCTTCACACTTGCTAACCTATCCTTTTCTGTCTAACCAGGTGACAACTACTGGGTGATCGACACAGACTATGACAACTACGCCATCACCTACGCCTGCCGCACCCTGAAAGATGATGGCAGCTGCGAGGACGGCTACGCCCTCATCTTCTCCAGGAACCCCCGTGGCCTGCCTCCCGCCATCCAGCGCATCGTGCGTCAGAAACAGGAGGATATCTGCATGGCCGGAGAGTTTCAGCCTGTCCTGCAGTCTGGAGCCTGCTAAAGGGAAAGAGAGAGGAGGGCTGGAGTTGAGTGTGAAGTTGAGAAAGCCAGCTGATTGGAGAAGGGGAAGGAGAGAGCGCGTGTGACAGAACGCTTTTATGTTGTATGGGAGGGTTGATCATGTGCAGTGAATAGACAAAATAAAAATAAAAAAGAATGAAAGGAAAAATGAAGCTTAGTATAAACCTAGGATTCTAAGATTAAAATCCATTTCCTCCTCTGTCATGCGTTCATCCATTGTTTGTAAGAGGAAAATGTTACTGCTGCAACGGTGTTTTCAGTGAATGTGAAAGTTAAAATAAAAAAGATATTTTTCTAAACAAATATCACTTGAATTTTGTCCTTTTTGAGCTGTAAAAAAGTTATATCATGCAATTCCACTTTCTGAAAATGTATTTGTGAATCCATATAAAGCCCTTAGTGGTTACAGACTAATACATAAAGCACAGCTGTTTGAAGCATAAAAACTGGTATAATAAATATTTGTCAGCAGGACATGCTTGAAAACATGTTGCACTTTGGCCATGTAAGAGGCTGCAATCCCTCCTGAGCTCAAGAGAATGCAGGCAGACCCAACATGATATACTCACTGAGCAGTAATAAGCTTACTGGTGGTCTGATGTTCAGACACCTTAGTCCTATTACACTAACTCAACTGTTAGACCACTTACTGTGCTCCAGGGGTCAAGGATCGTATCAGGAGCTTTCTGAAGTCTTGCTTGGATGGCAAAGATGACTCACGGGTTAGAAAAGGCAGTATTTAGATGCTCAGACCGTCGTGTTTGTTGTTCTTTTTAATGTTGTTGTAACATTACTTTACAAAATAGGCAAAATGTGGTCAACTTATGGGAGGGAAGGGAGAAGCAAGATGGCTGACAGTGAGATACTGAGAGAGGTAGAATGACAGATGGAGACTGTTTCTCTTGCTGGTGTGTAATCCTGTTGATGTTATGCAACAAGCTGGAGGGCAATGTGCTTAAAGCCAATAAAGGTAGAGCATCACTGTAAATCAATATAATGCACCTGATGTCCTGGCTTACTGCATGGAGGACAGTCAGTCAGAACAGCCTTTTCGAAAGCTTTGTCACAAACATTTTCCAGTTTTTCTTCCTGAGGCATACATGTGAGAAAAGAGAGGAAAAGCATAGAATCTTGAATCTTGGACACAAAACTCATAACCCAAAGATGACACAAGGAGAATAAAATCAAGTTTTTCTTAATACATGACAGTGAAGTAATATTTTATTGGACTTAGATCATTGCACTTTGTTGTGACTCAAATCATATTAAAAGTAAATAAAATTAGTTGTTAATTATAATTGTGTCAGAATCAGAATCAGATACACAAACAAGGAATTTGACTTCAGTTTTAAGTTTCTTTTAAAGTTACACATCGTTCCAAGACCAGTCTACAGGATTATAGAAACAGACATACAGCTACAAATAAGGACAGCAAAGCAAACAAGTAGGTAAAAAATAGGTAGATATATAAATATGTAAAAAGATACAATTATCTACAACAAATATCTATATACAAGTAAATTGTTTCTGTAAATTGTAAACAAGTACAAAGAGTGCATAGAAATACATATTGAATGATTAATCTAATAGATTACTTTATATGCAGGAAGTGATGATCGTATACATGTCTATACAGCGGGTAGGATTTATTCAAATATATTTGACAATAATGGATGATATGCATGTTAAAGCACGTTAATTACATTATTATACAGCACAGAAAACAATGCAAAAATGGAAACATGTTAATTAATTCACTCTTGCCGACATTTCTTAACTGATGATTGAAATGTAAAGGGACACCAGGGAGAATTAAAGGCTGTCAACCCCATATAGGAAACATTATAGTACAATGTGGACATTTGTCAACCTTGTTTATTTGGTATATAACATAGAAGCATGCTAGATTGATTTATTTTCCTATTTTTTAAACATATTAGTACTCAAGGTTTACTTAGATATCTAAACTTATTTTGTTTTATTTCTGGGAATGTGTAACAGGTGATCGAGGATAATCTCTATGTTGAAACTTGTTGGCGGGACAGTGTGTAAGAGGCACAAAGCCTGTAAACTAGCTTAGCTCTTATGCGATCAGCTGTTTGACCTTACTTCAGTTGAGACCATCTGTAATTTGCAATTAAAAACAGCTAAACCCAAACAGTGTGTTATGTGTTTATACATAAACTGATGTCTTCCATCCTAGGTCATACATTTTTGTTATGTTCTTACAGTAAAGAAAACTGACATTACATAGGCATCACTTTGAAGGGAAAAAAAGACTTCTTAAAAGCCATACTGTTTTCACGTAAATATGCTACAAACCTGAGGTAAGAATAAAGGTGTATTAATCTGCTTGAGTCTGGTTAAGCTCGAACTCGTCTGGAGGATGCAGAGGTTAGAGAGTTAGTCAGTGATGTTGGTCTTTTCACGGTATCATGCAGCATCCTAACAAAGCAAAGCTAAAGTGACAGACTACTCATTATTAAAGTTTTAAGAAAAGCTGGTTGAATCTAATACTATTTAGTATATTCTATCTACCAAGGTTTAAACTCACAAGCTTATTTAAAATTGCATATTCACAATTGCACACATTGTGAATGTTTGCAATTGCTCCGTGTTATGGATTGTATATTAATTGCTATGATAAGATCTGTCCACTAGAGTGCAGTCAAACCACATCAAACACACTGAGCCGGAAGCCTTTCAGACTTAAAGTAGTTATAATAGTTTCTATTAACAGTCAGTCATTTCAGCTTTAATCAATTGATGTTGTCAGATGTACTTAGTTAATAAACTTGCTTTAATTCCACTTTAGCAGAGGCTCCATGGATCAGTGACAGTTGATCACCTTAGTAACAATAAATAATGAGCCCATTCTGCTTGATTTTTTATATATAGTCTTAAAGCTATCATGTTGAGGTTCTAAATTGCTGCTTTATATTTTCAACAGATGTCTTAGCTCTTAGCTAGCTTTTGTTTTGAGTTTTTTGTATCCTATCTTATGTATGTCTTCACTCTGAGGTCTTGAAAAACAATAATGGCAGATGTCTTCAGTCTCTGCAGCAAGATTGCGAAAGGTTTCCAGCCTCTGTGGTTTAACATGGCTGCAAATGAAAAGTTAATTCTTATATCCTATAAAAATTGGGATAACTAAGTATATAAACATAATTTCTAGGAGAAAGGGTTGGAAACAATCCATAAAATCACACAATTGCGGCATAACACGGGGATTTAGGTGGCATTAAGTGCTAGACCTTCCCTATGGTTCCTTGTTTGGTCGTCCTGTTTGAAAGTGTTCTTTGCACAGTGCCATTAAAGCCTACATTTTTGTATTGCCATTGATTGGGCTTAATGTTCAGCTTAGTATAACTCAATTTTACGTGGATGGTGTAGGATGCCAGTTCTATACTCATGGAATAGGTGTGTTTTCAGGGCTGTTTTTGAATGTGCAAGAAAGCTCGAAAGGACACTATGACTCCATATTACAGTTTGATTAAATGCGTCAACATACTGCATTTCTCTTTAAAGAGGGAGAGTCTGTCCAAAATGTCCAGGTTCTGTCAGATAGTTAGCCCAAATTGACTATAGTCTTGCAGCGTCTGAACTTGGAGAATATCTGGAGGTGTGCTTGTTTTTGAAACATCACCAGACCACTTAATCCAATCATCTGTCTGTCTCGTACTTATTTCTGTTGTCAGTCATTCTCTCTCTGTGTGTGTGTTAAAGAAGCAGAAGAAAGAAGCAGAATGCCTGTGTGCTCAGATGCCGTCATTTAAAAAGGTACGAGAAGACATGAACAAGCTTCTGCTTGTAGATCGGGCTCCATACATTTGCTCTACGGGGGAAACACAGCATAACAAAATGTCAAAATCCCCAAAGTTTCAACAAACAAAAAACACTCGTGAGGAGAAAAAGCCACAAACTTAACAGGAAAGAAACACTCTAATGTTGGATAAAACTAAATCATAACTTGACCTGGACATAAGCACTTGGCAAGATTCAATAAGTGGCCAAACTCAGACATACAGACAAGACAAACTGGCATGGGACAAAGGGAGACAAGGACTATAAATACACATGGTAATGGGAAACAGGTGGAGACAATCAGGCTAACAGGAAACACACGAGAGCAGGAAGTCAAAACACCTGAAATGAGAGGAGTTTGTGAATGTCAAAATAAAACAGGAAATGAGAAGACAACATTAGCACAAGATAACGAACTAAATGATTTAACTTAAACATTGCAGGACATAACAATAATTGCAAGCAGCACTTCTTATTGCTGTCTTAGTATGTTCCAAGGTCTCTAAGTCTGTATGTGATTATGTGCAAATGGATGATCTTGTATTCAAGACTTGTTTAATTACAAACAATAAAAGGTCTGTGTTTGTAGTGCAGATTTCCTTGATGCTGGAATGAGAATATCTTTAAAAAAAAAAAGCAGATTGATGCACTGAAAATGGCACCTAAATATTCCTGAAACAAGATAAGATGAAAAAAAACATCAGGTTATAAATTTCACTCTCATTGGCAGATGTTTGAAATAAGTTTTAGAACTTAAAACTGCTTCAGTGCGTCACTGGCCCATTGTTTAAAAGTCCTACAGAACAAAGACGGACTTTATGTCATAAGTTCACTCTCCACGGTTAGATTTCGCCTTTCATTATACAAATACTTTCCACTTGAGCTAAATCGTTCCTTCAAATGGGAGTACAGAGGGCATTCTCATTTTCCTCTTAACATTAGGCGTCCCTCGGTTTGAAAGGTAGATATGCAAAGAATTAAAGTAATAAATGCTGATGATACGGGTTAAATTACAGTTATTATGATCACAGGGCACCAATGTGAGACATTTCTCAGGGTCTTCTGTTCGGCCAAATGTCTACCTTTTGAAATGCTGGCTTACTTTGTTAACCACCTGTCTCTCTCTGTCTGACTCGTCCGACTTTCTATCTCTGTTTTTATGACTCTTCATGTGCGACAGGGAATCTGCCAGGGATTTTCTTGACAAATCTGTCTAACTGCTCTGTAAACAGACGATGCCTTTATCACAGTGCGGCAGAGGAGGGGCAGCAAGGCACTCATGAAGATAACCTGAGGCCGAAGTCAGTAGTGTTTCAGGATTCACATTTAGTCCCTGTATGTTTGATCATGTGATCTCAGGTAGCCTGTTTATATCTTACTTTGTGTGTTGTCCACTCTGGTTTTCATGTTTGCTCTGTAAACAACAAGTTCTAAAATTGCAAAAACCTGCTTGACAGAAACTGCAGAGACTGTTGGCTCAAATGGTCTGTGCAAAACATGCTCAATAGCAAAGTGTCTTTCATCTCAACGAGGATGATGAAACTTTAGAAACAACCTGAAAATCTTTATTGCATTTTCAACTTAAAATTGAGATATTCCTTTTCTCATCATTTAATTTTGGTTTCCTTTTTTTAGCCTTTGTTTGTGAGGGTTTTTGACATTAATTAAAAAGGTCATGAAGGTCTTAAATTA